>JASDQU010109588.1:141851-155194 GCA_032191745.1 Picea mariana | reverse complement strand
AGACTAGATATTTTGGGAAAAACACTTTGAGAGTTTCAGTTGAGAGTTGAAACTCCTAAAGGTCGGAGAGCCGGAAACCCGAAATGAATCTGGATCGTAGATCCAGAAGGGTGCATGGCGAGAGGTCATGGATTTCGGGTGGAGGCACTCCAGGAGAATGCAAAGGAGAATATTTTGAAAGCACTGAAGTTTCGAAGCAGAATATCGACCGTTGATCGGGAAGGGATATGAAATCCATAGATCGCGTCTTAGTTGAAAAGTGTCGAAGTCTCGAAGAGGACTAGGGCCATTGATTTTGAGAGGACGCGTGGCAAACAATATGCCACTTCGGGAGAAATCACTCTAGAAGAAAGAGAGGGTATTGAACAAGAATTCAAAAAGGCCAGAGAGTAAGAGTTCATGTGAACCACCTGATTAGGAGAGATAGGTGTCAGTAGGTCTTCCACTCTGGGAGATAGCCACTACAAAGAAAACAAGGTTTGAGAGTTGAAAACTCTGAATGCCGAAGTCCTGAATAAAATCATGTCTGTTGATTTAAAAAGGGGAAGATCTGAGCCATCAGTTTAGGAGTACCTTCAAGATCCTGAGATCAAAGGTCCCATTTCATTGCGGGGATCAAAGGTGTGTGAACTTTAAAATGTTGAGGGCGGGCCACAATCCAGACCATGGTTTTGGAGAAAGGACACATGGAGGCTTAGGATGAATTGCAGGGAGAAAAGTAGTTTGGTTTCAAACCACCCTTGGTTGCACCCATAGTTACGTGGTTATGTGAGTTTATCACCCAAGGCCATATCAAGAAAGGGGCTTATCATAAAAGGATCTAGCGCCCAGACTCTGAGATTTTGCAGGCCCGAAGAGGAGGGACGTGGGTACCTTTAGACCCACACCAGGAAACCAAAAGGGTCAACGTCTAATTACAGAATGAGAACATCAAGGTCTCAAAGAGTCCTTTGGCTCCAAAATCGAAGATCCTTGACCGGTAGGTCGGATTAGTTCCCTGACTGTCCAAGTTAGAAACCATGGATGGAGAATCTGTCTATTAAGAAAAGCAAAAATTTTTATGCCCCGTCGTGGGTGTGTTACATTCTTAGTGTATTTTCATGGATCAGCAGTGTATTGGTCGACGACCATGCTTTGAGTCATCTCATATTCCGAGCATAGGTATGCCTGCCTCAGAAATGAAACATATATTAATATTGTTTGATGATTGTTTGCAGCTTCTGCCAGGTTCTCCCACTCCAGTACCCTTGCATTGAATAATTTGTAAACTGTTTCAGCCATCATTTTCTCTTCTTACCTCAAACTTTAGGGGGAATCTATTACACATCAAAATGTCACATTTGTGTTTTGCACCCAAAGTGTCGCAAAGTGATGTATGCACCTTGGTAAGTCTTGCGTTCATTGCCACAAGTGTCGTATACAAATTCCCTAGTGTCTCATTCACCTTTTGAGGTATATGCACCCCTTCACACCATTAAAACAGTTGTTTAAGACCCCTAATTCATATGGGAGGAGGAAAACCATCATTTCTAGGTCAAAACACACTTTTTCCTTGGAAACTTCAACCCTTTTTTGAGCATTTATGAAGGGTGGCGCCCCCCTGACCATATTTGGGGTGCACACATGGTGCCCCCTCTACCATTATAGGGGAGAACCATTTCTTTGGTGGTGTCCTGTCTCTATATGGGGGGAGCAACATTCTTGTTGAGAGAAAAGGGGGATCTCCCCCACCTTAATCTATGAGCCAACTGCTTCAAATTGGGGTAGTTGTGTTCAACCCTCATGCTTGAGATTCACTTTAGGATTTGATCCAAGCCTCAAGGAGCCATATCCTCAACCATATCCCTCATTTTCTCATGGTAGTTGTGCCTCTCAAGCCTATATATTGAGGGCTTTCCAAGGTGAGAGGGGGAATATTATAGGTATCAAACCTTTGGTTCTGGAGGAAGCATCTGTTGACAATTTGGTTGTCATTGATGTCAACCTTGATAGATAGGTGAAGTATCATTTATTTATTGGTTTGAGAAGCATTTTCAATATTCGACATATTGTTATGAAGGTGACTTGAATGCCAAGCATTGTCAATATTGCACATAATGTTATGAAGGTGACTTGAATATCAAGCATTATCAATATTGGACATAATGTTATGAAGGTTGAATTCAAAGAAATCAGAGGTCAAAATCGAAGTTAGAAATAAAAAAGGTCAAAGAAGTCGAAGGTTGAAGTCAGATAAGTAGAAGAAGTTGAAATTGAAGAAGTCAAAAATCGAAGACCAAAGTCGAATCTTTAGTGACTAGCTGTTGAGAGGGAACCGATTTTAATATGCACCGTAAAGTAAAATGTTTACAAGCTGATTTTAATAATTACCATCAACAGAGACATGTGGAGGTCGATTTAATACATTTATGAAAAGGTAAAACTGTATTTAATTCCATCTGGCATCTGACAACAAAAGTAAAATCTGGGCAAGTTTCTTTCAAAGAACTGCTTGTACTAGACACCTTGCAAATATTCTGGGCAAACAACCCATGTGTCAGCTAATTGGGCATGTTGTGCATAAAACCAATGTCGTATAATTTTACAATTCATTTCCAACACTCCATAATCTTCGTACAAAATAAATGTTTAATTTTGTGTACAAAAATCAATTAATAAAATCACCATTTGTGTTAATTAAATGAAGGGGTGCAATGTTTCATTACTAAAATACACAATGGTTCAACCTTGTACCTTTTGTAAAGTATATAAGATGACAAACAAGGTGAAAGGAAAATGTCTCTATGGGTTTACATAGAATATCTAAAGGCATAACAGAGTCCAAGGAAGAAATACAAGATACTTATGTAACAAGGGTGGAAGAGTGGAGCAAGGTAGGACTAATGTCCTTTATTGAGTAAAGTTTTAATAAAGGGAGTTGGTGATTTCTAGGGTTGGTACCCTAAAACAAGGGAGTAGGTGCTTCATAGGGTTGGTTCCCTAAAACAAGGGAGTTGGTGCTTCCTAGGGCTGGAGCCCTAAACAAGGAAGTTGGTGTTTCCTAGGGTAGAATCTATAAACAAGGAGATTGGTTTCTCCCAATTATCATTGTAACTTGTATAATTGTATTGATTTTATATTCAAGTTTACTATTGTTGATCAATTGTTGTTAATAAGTTAAAATTATAATTTTTTTGAATAATTAACCAATATTGATTCACCCACCCCCCCTCTTAGTATTGACCAAGTTTCCAACAATTGGTATCAGAGAAGGTGCCTTCTACACAGTCTAACAAGTGGAAGGTAGATTTTGAATCAATGGAGTAGCAAGAGGTAATGTATTCCAACAAAGCACCTTTTTTCAAAGAGAATTATTATGCATTATGGAGTGTGAAAATGAAAATTTATCTCATGGCCCCTGGATGTGATGTTTGAAAAGATGTTAAAAGTGATTTTATTGCACCATCTACCCCACCTATTGATATTGTTGCAAAGAAGTCATTCAATGAAAATTCAAGAGCAATCAATTCTATTCTAGGAGGATTAACCGATCTTATATTTGTAAAGGTAATGCACTGTAAGTTAGAAAAAGAGATTTGGGATAAACTGAAGGTCATATATGAAGGAGAAAACAAAGTCAAGGAAGCCAAATTGCAAACCTATAGAACTCAGTTTGAAAATTTTAAAATGAAGGAGGAAGAAAACATAGTTGAATATCTTCAAAGAGTTGAGGAAATTGTCAATTCAATCATAACATTAGGAGAAGAACTCAAAGAAAAACTAGTTGTCCAAAAGATCTTGAGATCATTACCTATGAGGTATGATGCCAAAACTTATACCCTTGAAGACAGACCAGATCTTGATAAGCTCAAAGTGGATGAACTACCTAGGATCCTCACAACATATGAGATGAAAACAGGACAAGAAAAACTAGAAAAAGGAGAAACATCCTTCAAGGCATGAAAATAAAGGAAGAAGAAAGAGCATGTACTTAATGAATATTTATTAGATATATTTGATGAAGAAGTATATAACTTTATGAAGAAACTCAAGAAAGGGACTAGTAAATACAAGGGGAAGTTTCCTAGGATATGCTTCAACTGTGGAAAAGTTGGACACTTTGCAAACAAAAGTCCATATCGCAAATGGGAGGATAGCGATGATGAAGAAATTTAGAATCATAAAGAACATAAGAAGGATAAGATAAGGAACAAAAATAAATACTACAAACAAAATAAGAATCTCTACACCAAAGAGGACAACATCTCTTCTGAAGAAAGTGAATATGAAGATTTAGAGCTTCTATTTATGGGAGTGATCACTCAAAATAACGATGAATAAAAATTTGAATTTGAAGGAGTAGTAGAACTAGAATCATAACTGATTAGTTCTCTGGAGGAACTAAGAAAATATAAAAAGAAGGAAAAGCTATTGAGGGAACAACTTCAAGAGTTTGAATAATCACACCAATCAAGAGAAATAGATGCATCAAGAACCATCAAAGAATTAGAGCATATCATTAGTGATTTGAAGTCCCAACTCCTAGAAGCTAAAAGAATTGAAGAAGTCATTTTAAAAAAACTCAACGATAGAGAACAAGTATGTCAGAATCTAGAAGATGAGATTGAGCTGCTAAAAGGTGAACTTGAGAAAGAAAACAAGGGATAAAAATTTGAAAATAGTTCAAAGATCTTGGATGAAATTCTCAGTAGTCAGAGGTCACCAAACAACAAGACTGGTTTGGGATACACCCAAGGCTCAACTTCTACATTAGAAGGATTTTTCAAGAGACCAATCAATTATGAATATGCTCTTAAAAACCCCTTAAGAAGAGAAGATAATAAGGCAAGGATAAAGCCATTGGAGACCATCCCAAATAAACAAAAATCAACACCCCCTATTAAAGAAAAATATGAAAAGAAGAATACAATCACCAAAATAAATCCCTCTAACAAATATCAGTGTATGTTCCTTGGATATTTCTATTCTTGCAATAATTTTGGACACAAAGTAGTACATTGTAAAGCCTATAGAAGGCACAATCCAAAAAATTTCCAAAGAAGTCAGAAGTTCAATACAAAGAAAAAAAACTACAATCCGTTCCCTCCTCTACAAAATCTCAATGTTGAATTCCAAAGATGAAACAACTATGAACATAAATCCAGTGAATGTATATTCCAAATGCAATCCTTGAAGATAGGAATCCCTAACTAACATAATAAGAAGACATGGAAAATAAAATATGAAGTACAAAGAAAGAAAGATGATGAATATATTGCACCTGAAATTGATGAAGTTAATAATAGGAGAATGGTGGGTAAAGATTTGAATAAGGAATATAAAAGTCAAATTTTTTCATATAAAGTGAATCAAGGTCAAGAAAGGAGAGTTCCTAAAGAATAATATGACACAATTGTAGTTCTTGATGATGTCCTGCAAATCAATAGTCCACTTGCCAATGAAAGAAAAATAATTTTTTTTTTTATAAAGAAGAAGATGAAGAAGTTTTTGTTACACAAAATAGTGATGATGATAATGAATATTCAATAGTATAGCAACCATCATGGTTAGAAGAGGACTATAGTTTAAGTATCATGAAAAAACTAAAACATGTCTCAAGTATCTAAGGCAACATTACATTGAAAGATACTATGACCAATTTAATAGTGTTTCTAAGAAGGTAGAAGTTGAAGTTGGTTACTACATAATCAAATGACTATGATAGACACATTAAATGTGACATATGATGAGAAAGGTCTAGTTTCCCTTGAAATGTTTTTTGAATGTCTAGGATTAGTAATAAAAAATGGAGAATTGTTGACAGGGGGAGAGATAAATTGTAAAACAAAGTCCAAAAAAAATGGCACAAAAACAAGGGAAGCATCACCTCATAGGGAGAATCATCTCATGATGAGAAGAAGGATATTCCATTTTTCATTGTTGTCAAAGGGGGAGAGATAAAGAGTAAAAGAAAGTCAGCTCAAAGAACTCAAAATAAAAGATACATTCACAAGGGGAGTAAGATTGTTTTTACAGGTTTCCATCAATAACAAAGGGGGAGATTGTTGAAAATTTGGTTGTCATTGATGTCAAACTTGATAGATAGGTGAAGTATCATTTATTTATAGGTTTTAGAAGCATTTTAAATATTTGACATATTGTTATGAAGGTGACTTGAATGTCAAGCATTGTCAATGTTGGACATAATGTTATGAAGGTGACTTGAATGTCAAGCATTGCCAATATTGGACATAATGTTATGAAGGTAGAATTAAAAGAAATCAGAGGTCAAAATCAAAGGTAGAAATCAAAAAGGTCGAAGAAGTCAAAGGTCAAAGTCAGATAAGTAGAAGAACTCGAAATCAAAGAAGTCGAAAATCGAAGACCAAAGTTGAATCTTTAGTGATTAGCAGCTGAGAGGGAACCGATTCTAATATCCACCATCAAGTAAAATTTTTACAAGTTGATTTTAATAGTCACCAACAACGGAGATATATGGAGGTCAATTTAAGACATTCATGAAAAGGTAAAAATGTACTGAAGTCGATCTGGCATCTGACGACAAAAGTAAAATCTTCACAAGTTTCTTTCAAAGAACCGTCTTTATCGGCCACTTCACACACTTTCTGGGGAATCATCCCACGTGTTGGATAATTGGGAATTTTATGCACAAAACCCATGTCGTATAATTTTACAATTCGTTTCTATCACTCCATAATTGTCATATGAAATAAATGTCTAATTTTGTGTACAAAAATCAATTAAAAAAATCACTATTTGTGTTAATTAAATGAAGGGGTGCAATGTTTCATTACTAAAAGATACAATTGTTCAACCTTGTACCTTTTGGAAAGTATATAAGAAGACAAACAAGGTGAAAGGAAAGTGTCTATGTGGGTTTACATAGAAGATCTAAAGGCATATCATAGTCCAAGGAAGAAAGGCAAGATACTTATGTGATGAGGGTGGAAGGGTGGAGCAAGGCATGACTAATGTCCTTTATTGATTAAAGTTTGAAGACATGGAGTTGGTGATTCCTAGGGTTGGTTCCCTAAAACAAGGGAGTAGGTGCTTCCTAGGGTTGGTTCCCTAGAAAAAAGGAGTTTGTTCTTCCTAGGGTTGGATCCCTAAACAAGGAATTTAGTGCTTCCTAGGGTAGAAGCCCTGAACAAGGAGATTGGTGTCTCCCAATCATTATTGTAACTTGTATAATTGTATTGATTTTATATTCAAGTTTACTATTGTTGATCAATTGATGTTAAAAAGTTAAAATTATTAAAAGTTTAAATAATTAACCAATACTGATTCACCCCCCCTCCCCCCTTAGTATTGACCAAGTTTCCAACAACATATACATTTTTATGTCAAGATTTGTGCAAGGGTTGGACGAGGGGAGCTTGGAGAGGCTGCATCATCATCCATGGTTTGTAAGTATTATCTTTGGGTTCTCATTTGAATATACTTGGCCTATTTCCTTAGAGTTTGTGTATTCTTGCATGTGTTTGTTTACTATTCCTTCAATATTTGTAGATGAATTTGCTTTACCTAATCCACTAGACTAGGATATATTTGTTTATATTTGTTTCCATGCAGGTATCAAGTTGCGCCAACGATTTTGGAGATTAGTTTAATATTGGAAGCATCGAGGAAAAAATTCGAAACAAGGTGCATCACACTCCTTCTCCCTCTCTCTTTTTGATTGGTTAAACTGAATTTAAAAGAATGTTAGTGTCCACCTGTAGTGTTTCTATCTTGGTATAGGGGTCTATAATCCAAGGGAGGTTTCACTAGTCTGCAACGAAAACATTTTTTAACACATGTCAACCCCCGTTACTTAAAAATATGGGGATATCCATGTTTTGTATTTTATAGAACATTCTAGAAGGTCCAAACATGATCATTAATTGAGGGTCAAGGAAGTCAATTCCCTAACCCTAGACAAGTATCGGGCTATGTTAAATACCAAGCCACTAGGAGGAGAAGGGGTTCAGTTCTTTTTCATTATTTCTTGTTCCATAGATGAGAAAAACATTTGAGAATTTTATTCTATGAGAATAACAGAGGAGTATAGATTATGTAGTAGCCATATAGGCCACAGTGTCAAAGGAAACTCAATAGAGTGTGCCTCTTTCTTTGTACTTTCATTTGAAGAAAAGAGACCAAAGAAGCCTCACCTTCTAGCTATGTTTTCTCATGTATTGGGTTTCCTAGGTCATATCTTGTATTTATTTTTGGATGGTGTGTGAGTATTTATTTATGTCCTCTATTTTTCACATTTCAACTATTTCATACATTTAAGCAGAAAAAAAGTAGTAATTAAAGAATCTGGTATCTAAAGGAAACTAACATTCACAGTAAATATTTTAGTAATTTTATTAGATCTATTGTCACAAATTGTCCAGTGAAATATCCATGGTAGTTTATAGATCATCACTAGTCAATACCCTATTGCATTCATTATGACTAGGTTGGTTCCAAACACTTGGAACATAGATGCATGTTTTTTAGCCACTTGGTCTCTCCAAATGAGCTTACTTTTAAATCTTCTTTGTTCTTGTTAAACCATGAAAAAGAAACCTAATGAGTATACTTTTACTTGTTTTTCATACTCATAAAAACTGAATAAAAAGGACACTATCAAGCACACTTTTATCTCTTTTGTGCTCATATAACTATGAAGGAGACACTAAAAAAAAATCAAAAGAGTGTAGGGGATTTTACCATAATCTGTATTATCAAAAAATGGCATCCATAAGTCATGTCTCCCTTGCGCATAGCACCTGTTTATGTCATGCTCTTATAGTTGGGTTATAGCTTTCCTAGGAGCCATACCATTAGTATGTCATATACTCCTATGATTGGTTACTCTTCCAATAGTCACAAAGATTGTTTCCAATGCCTCCTACATTGTCGTGTTGTGTCATTGATGATTTTGAGTTTATGTTGCCAAGTCATCATTGTGTTGTGTTATCTTCTCAAGGGAAGTTAAGACTAACTTGGTCATTTGTTGTCTTGTTGAAAATCTGAGTTGGTCATCATTGTGTTAGTTGTACTTGGCAATTCTATATTTTCACATCATCTCTCGATGTATTTTTTGTGTTGATTTATGGGGGATATATTAAGGCCCTCCTTCAATGGATCTCTTCCTATCAACTTCAACACATCATCTAGGAAATGGATCTAGAAACCAGCTAGTACCTTAGTGTAACATCCCCCAACCACCCTTGTTGGGGACAATGCCACTACTTCAAAAGCCAAACTTCTCTAATACCAATATGTAATGTCCCCGACCACCCATAGGCCAGACCATGCTATCTCAGACACACAGGGTCTCAAGCTCTGTTATGGATAATCAAAATTGTCCATGCCTAGACATAGACATTTTGGGCTGTGGAAAATAGAGCGCTTTGTAGAATAAATCACATATAAACTTAACAGAAATAAAAAAAGATAACATAAAACATACATGCAATGAAACAAATGATATTATTATAAGAATCACAAAAATTCACTAAAATACATTATTTAACCATCAAGCACAAAATTATACTTATCTCTTAATTATAGTGCACAGACTGCGTGTAGAACTTTCACACAATTCCCATCCTTAGACCACGTTTCTCATCACTCTCAGCAGTGGTTCACCCCCGATCTAGGACTAGACTCCATCGGAAAATGGATTCCTAGTCTAGGCAAGGACAATAGGAAGTTGCACCAGTCTACGAGAAGGATTTCCTCCAAGGATCCACTTATGCCCACTCCTCATAGACTGTCATTCCCCACATTCTTGTCCCACCCTAGGAGTATACACCTTCATTGTCACACAGTCCATCGGCTACTCCACCTCCCTTCTAGGGTTTCAACAACAGGCTGAACAAGAATTCTCAGATCTCTTTAGCTGCTACTGGACTCCCTCAAGGAGAACTCACTTCCCCAACAACTCTCTCACTTGAAGATAGTTTCTCACATGCATGGAAATCTGTTTCTTCAACCACAAGCCTAACAACCCACCTCTTCAAACCACAACATCAAATCAGGTAAGGCAAGGGGAACACTCAACAAATTATAGAGGTTCATAATGGCGGAAATGGCTCTGGCTGCATGCTTGTTTAGTGCATGCATGAAATGCATAAGGGATGGAAAGAATCCTGAGGATGAACTCGTGGGGAAATTGGCCAGATGAAACATAGGAAACCTGCAGGGTACACACTCAACAAGATATCAGTTCGGGCTCATTACAGAGGTATGGGATGGTCGAGGGTTCAACAATGGCGTTCCAGGTTTTACTGCTTCCTGCTAGCTGCGTGAGTGAGTGGAAGAAATGGAAAAAATATCCCTTAAATAGTCAAAATACCCACATATATTTGCATGTGCCTAATATGACACATAGTGCTCATGAAGCACGTTCCTCTCCATTTGTAAGTCGTTCCCCTTCCCTAAAGGAACTTAGGATAAATTCACATCCTCCTTACAACATTTAGAACAATATTATATATTATTCTATGAGTTTTAATCTCTTAAGATTAGCACTTTTTCCAGCCTCTCAGCCTCCTCCCTTACCTAGCCTAGTGGAGCCTAGTCCCCCATACTCTTTTATCGTGGTCGGTATACACACAGTGATGCTTTTATATTAATGAGTTGAATATTTACATATACAAAACATGCTCCTAGACTTATCATCCTAGGCTCCTCCTAGATTATCATTACTTGGCTCACCAGCCTATGAAACATGTTTACAATTCATGATTAAAGATTAGGCACTTGGCCTTGGGGTATTACAATCCCCTCCCCTTATTTTTGCGTTTTCCTTAGTGCAATTCTTTTACACCATATCAACAATATTTTCAAAATCTTCAAAAAGATGCAGGTATTCTTCCCGCATTGCATCCTCATGCTCCCAAGTAGTGTCCTTAGGACCGTTTCAGGTCCAATAGACCTTTACAATCCCTATGGATCTATTCCAAATTTGTTTTATTTTCCGGTCCAGAATGTGTACCAGATGCACTTGGATAACACCTTCTTGCTCCACCTGAATCACATTCCAATCGATTACATGATTATCATCAGATATATATTTCTTGAGCAGTGATACATGGAATACCTTATGAATAGACATAGATGCAAGAAATGCAATCATATAAGCTATTGGACCAATCCTCTCTAGGATTTCAAATAGTCCACAATATCTAGCTACCAACTTGGAATAGTTTCCCAACTTTAGTGAACTTATGTTGGCCTTAACCTTCAAGAATACATGATCGCTGACTTTAAACTCCCTGTGACTTCTACCCTTGTCAACATATCTTTTTTGCCTGTCTTGGGCAACCTTTAAATTATGTTTAATCTTCAAGATTTTCTCTTCCATTTCTCTAATCAATTCTGGCAGAATCATTTCCCTATCAACTGGATTGTCCCAACTTACAGGAGTGTTTCACTTTCTTCCATAAAGTTCTTCAAATGGGCTCATCTTTAGAGATGCTTGGTACCCATTATTGTAAGCAAACTCTACCAAGTGTATATAGTCTTCTGTCACATTCTTGGGTGATGGCCATCCTCTAATGGCCTCATTCTTTTTAGGATCCACTTCTATCCCTTCTTTGGATATAATATGCCCCAAATAATGAATTTGGTTCTAATAAAATGAGCACTTGCTCAATTTGGCATACAACTAGTGTTATCTTAACACTTGCAACACCATCCTCATGTGATGCTCATGTTCTTCTTCTGTTTTGGAATATACAAGGATGTCATCCAAAAATACAATGAAAAACTGATCTAAGTACTCTCGGAAAACACCATTCATCAAACACATGAAAACAACATGCACATTTGATAACCCAAATGGCACCTCTATAAACTCATAGTGACCATACCTTGTTCTGAAGGCATTCTTGCTGATGTCTTCATCTTTAATCCTTACTTGATGGTATCCTGACCTGAGATAAATCTTTGAAAATATCCTTGCATTCTTCAACTGGTCAAAGAGATCATCAATCCTTGGAAAATGATACCTGTTCTTCATAATGATTTTATTTAATTGCTTGAAATCAATACACAATCTCAAGGTCCCATCTTTCTTCTTCACAAATAACACTGGGGCACCCCAAGGTGAAACACTTGGGCATATGTATCCCTTCTTCAATAGATCTTCAAGATGCATTTGCAACTCCTTCAGCTCTGGAGTACTCATTCTATAGGGAGTCTTTGACACTGGAGTTGCTCCATGCATCAAATTTATAGATAAATTAATATCTCTCTTTGGGGGTAGTCCTGGTATCTCCTTAAACACATCCTCAAACTCTTTTAGGATTGTTTGATCTTCTAGATCTGGAACCCTATCCTTAGGTGTTTCCTCCATATGATTTGCAACCACTTGGAAACTGTTGGTTTTCTTTTTATTGACTCTATTGAAGAAGGGATACATATGCCCAAGTGTTTCACCTTGGGCATATGTATCCCTTCTTCAATAGATCTTCAAGATGCATTTGCAACTCCTTCAGCTCTGGAGTACTCATTCTATAGGGAGTCTTTGACACTGGAGTTGCTCCATGCATCAAATTTATAGATAAATTAATATCTCTCTTTGGGGGTAGTCCTGGTATCTCCTTAAACACATCCTCAAACTCTTTTAGGATTGTTTGATCTTCTAGATCTGGAACCCTATCCTTAGGTGTTTCCTCCATATGATTTGCAACCACTTGGAAACTGTTGGTTTTCTTTTTATTGACTCCCTTCTCAGGTTATCCGAGTTATTGACCCAGGGTTCATGTCATTCGGGATTCCAGCAAAGCCTCTAACTATCGACCCTCCTGGTAAACCAGAAGGCAATGTAGTGTTTGGAGGGTACTGCGCAGTCTCACTAGAGATAGCTATAGATGGTTGGCTGTAGGACTCAGGTGTTTATAGTCTAGGACAGAGTACGGGATAAAGGGTTTATTGATTAAGGTCCTGTTCTATGAACTGTTACTGTAATCTACTTCTTCCTAGGAATCACATGCATATAACTCAAAATATAAATAGATTCTACTAATGCATTTGGTTATTCATCAATTATAATCACCTATTGCTGAAAGAAGTTAAATATATACAGACATTCAACACATTACATAGATATTACCATGGTTTGTTGGTTGTGGAGCCTGATTATCTTCCTAATTCAGAGGTCTTTTACTTTCAGCCGTGTTTATACCCCATTAAGTATTTACACCCTAGAAGTATGTACACTCTTCCACGCGGGGGAGTGTAGAGGGGGGGTACCCCCTCTACGGGGTCTGGGGGGACTATCCCCCCAGCTGGGGCGTCTGGGGGCGAAGCCCCCGAAGGAAAAATTCCCTTGTAAATGTATATTGTAATTTCATTGTAAA
>JASDQU010109588.1:69906-104961 GCA_032191745.1 Picea mariana | reverse complement strand
GACCCTTTTATCTAAGGATAGATCCTAGAGCTTAAACATGTCAATCTGTGAAGGAACTTCAACCAATAAGGCCCCTCTTTTCAATGGAACAAACTTTTCCTTTTAGAAAGTTAGAATGAGAACCTACATAATGGCTTTAGGTGCAAATGTCTGGGATGTGGTAGAGAGTGGTTATGTAAAGCCAGTTGTACTAGCTAATAAGCAAGACAAGCTAGAATTCATCTTCAATGCTAAGGATATGAATGTTATTCTGAGTGGGCTTGCAGAAGAAAAATTTGTAAAAGTTATGCACTTAGAAACTGCCAAAGAAATGTGGGACAAACTCATTAGAAGTTATGAAGGTAATGAGAAGGTAAAGGATGCCGAGCTTCAAACCTATAGAGTACAGTTTGAACAGCTGAAGATGAAAGAGGATGAAACTATTGGAAAGTACTTTCTGAGAGTTGAAGAACTAGTAAATGCAATGAAAGCACTTGGTGAAAAAATTGAGGAACCCTCTTTAGTTCAGAAAATTTTGAGATCTCCACCAGAGAGGTTCAACCCAAAGGTATCTGCTATAGAAGAACTTAATGATCTAAAAGCCTTGGCATTTTGTAAAATTCTAGGAACGTTGACTGCATATGAAATGAGAACAGATAAACATCAACCCACCTCCATAGAAGCATCATTTAAAGCAGACAGGAATGAGGATTCTGAGCCTGATGAAATTGAAGAAAAATTTGTGAGAAGACCGAAGAGGGGATCAAGCAAATACAAAGGTAAACTTCCTTTCAAATGTTTCAACTGTGGTAAGATAGGTCATTTTTCAAATAAATGTCCTTAAAATAAAGGATTAGACATATGATGATGAGGAGAAGCACAAACAAAAAAATTTCTTTAAAGAGAACAATTTTAAGAAGAAAAGTCTTTGTGTAAACAATGATGATGATCCTTTAGATGATGAATACAATGACTCCTCTATTGAAGATAAACTAAATGACTTCATGCTTATGGACATAGAGGATTATGACAATAAAAGCATAGGAATTGATGCTAATGAAGAAGAAGTTGTGGTTGATATGGAAGGAGAAATGATCAGTGCACTAGAAGAGATTGACAGACTCAGAATTAAGAAGAGAAAACAAAAATGATTGTTGATACAGTTCAAGGAAGGTAGTAAAGAACCTGATGAACACTTTTTCCTACTTAAAGTGGAATTATAAGAGGCAAATAAAATCGAAGACATTCTGAAACAACAGTTATCAGAAAAGAATGCAAGATGTGAAGCTCTGGAAAAGGAAGTAATGAAAACTAGGAAAGAGTTGGATAAGTTTCAAGACTTGTATCATCAGAACCTGTCAAGTATCAAAGCCTCTGAATAATTGGCCACCATTCTGAATCAGAAAAGAAACCCAAAAATGAAAATGGGTCTGGGTTATGAAGAGGGATTAAGTAGTGATCAGCCAAGCAACATAGAACCCATCAAGTTTGTCAAATCTACCACCAGTGAAAACAAAAAACCTACAGAAACAAAAGATAATCCGCTACCCAGCAGGAGTAACGAAAGAGGTACCAGAATTGAAACTATAGATCAGAGAAATAATGTACTCTATGTTCAAATAAATCATTAGCATGGAAGAAATTGACCTTCTCAAATAAGACAACCATTTTCTAGGTACAAAGGATTTTTCTATGGATATTGTTATTTCCATTCTAACTTTGGTCACAAAGCTGTAAATTGTTCTTTAAGATTTAAATATGAGAAATCAAAATATTCAAGGAATAGATATCTGTCGCAACAAAGAATGAGACAGCCAAGTAACAAACAATCACAGACTGTAAATAACGTGATGTCTGGAAAAAGGACACAGGTTAATCATAACAATCGTTATGATCCTTTATTCAATGAACCAGAATGTTACACCTACCATAATTTTGGACATAAAGCTGCAGACTGTCACTTAAGGAACTACGAGCCAGATTTGAACCCCTCTGCTGAAAATGTCAAGGTTTGGAAGATGAAAGAAAATGACAAGTGTGGACTAGTGTTGTCATCCCAAAGACAACAGAACCCCTGGTATATTAACAGTGGTTGCTCCAAACATATGATGGGAGACAAAGGTAATTTTATATCTCTAGGTGAAAGAAAATCAGGAAACGTAACCTTTGGAAATGATGCTTCAGGTAAAATCAAGGGTAAATGGATGGTGAGTCTAAGTAATGGCAAAAGAAAAGCCCAAAATGTTCTGCTTGTAGATGGGCTCAAACATAATCTACTTAGTGTAAGTCAAATGTGTGACAGAGGATGTGAAGTGGTGTTCACTTCCAAGGACTGCAAGATAAATCCTGTAAACTCGTGACAAGTAGTGGCTAAAGGCATAAGGACAGAAAATAATGTATATGTGCTTAAAAAAGATAGAGAAGAGTGGCATCTAAGTAAACAGGATGAGAGTTGGTTATGGCATAGGAGACTTGGACATATAAACTTTGACCACTTAATCAAGCTCAAAAATATTGAGGCAGTAAAATATCTTCCGAGAATATCAAAGCCACAAGATTCTATGTGTAAACCCTGCCAAGTAGGAAAGCAAACCAAGACACAGTTTAAATCCAAGATCTCTACTTCAATAGAGAAACCACTCCAACTAGTTCATATGGATTTATGTGGACCATCAAGACAAGAAGGCACAGGGAAAGAAAACTACTTCATGTTGATCATTGATGATTTCTCTAGACTAACTTGGGTTGCCTTTCTCAAGGAAAAAGCTAAATCATTTGAGAAATTTAAAATATTTAAGGCTTTAACTGAGAATCAAACAGGCAAGAGGTTAAAGGAAGTAATATCAGAAAAAGGAGGTGAATTTGTGTCAAGTGAGTTCAAGGAATTCTGTGATAAACATGGGATCAAGAGAGAATACACAATCCCATGAACTCCACAACAAAATGGAGTAATTGAGAGGCAAAACAGAATAGTGCAACAAATGGCCAGGTCAATGATGAATGAGAAGAACATTGATCAAACCTACTAGGTAGAATCAATACACACAGTAGTCCATGTTCTTAACAAAGCCCACCTCAGACCACACACTGACAAGACACCTTATGAACTATGGTATGGGAGACCTTCTTCAATGAAAAACTTCAAAGTCTTTGGGAGTAAGTGTTACATAAAGAATAATGATGAGAACCTTGGCAAGTATGATGACAGAGCTGATGAAGGCATCTTCTTAGGGTATGATACAAACAGTAAAGGATACAGATACTATAATAAGAGGATGCATAGATTGGTTGACTGTATTGACATAAAAGTTGATGAAGGAAATCCAGTAAGAGAGGTGAACAATACTGAATCAACAATAAAGGATATATATGAAGTTGAAGTTGAACAAGTCCAAGAATCAGGACAAAAAGACTTTGAGCCAAATGAAGATGCAAATATTCAGACAGACTCAAATCAGTAGATAGCATCAAATTCCTCCTCCAGAATCACTCAAAATAATCATCCTGCAAATCAAATAATTGGTGAAAAAGACAAAGGTGTACAAACCAGGAGAAACATAATCAAAAACACAGAAAAATCACATATAGCCTTCATATCCATGATAGAACCCAATAATTTTAATGAATCTAGCAAATATGACCATTGGGTTCAAGCCATAAATGATGAACTTGATCAGATTGAGAAAAACAATACGTGGGAGATGGTTCATAGACTTGAAGGTAAAAATATCATTGGTTCCAAATGGATCTTTAAGAACAAAATGAATGAGAAGGGACAAGTTGTAAGGAACAAAGAAAGATTGGTCTGTAAGGGATATGCTCAAATAGAAGGACTAGATTTTGATCAAACATTTGTGCCAGTAGCAAGACTAGAAGCGATCAGGATATTTCTTGCCTATGCTTTTCATAAAAGGTTTAAAGTTTATCAAATGGATGTCAAGTCAGCATTTCTAAATGGAGATTTAAAAGAAGAAGTTTATATGGAAAAACCAGAGGGTTTAGAACTGACAGATAATCCTGACCTAGTATGCAAGCTGAAGAAAGCCTTATATGGGTTAAAACAAGCTCCTTGTGTCTTGTATTACAGACTAGATAAGTATCTCCAAGACAAAGGGTTCAAGAGAGGAACAGTTGACAACACTCTATATATCAAAACAGAGGGTAATAACTTACTCATCATTTTGGTCTATGTAGATGACATCATCTTTGGATGTAATACTGATTCATTTGTACAATGGTTTGCTTCTTCCATGGAGTCTGCATTTGAAATGTCTATGATAGGGGAACTGCCATTTTTTCTTGGTCTGTAAATTACTCAGAAGTCTGAAGGAATATTTCTTTCTCAAGAAAAATAGCTAAGAAAAATGTTGAAAAGGTTTCAAATGGAAGATTCTAAACCTGTGGGCACACCTATGGTTACTGGACGCAAATTAAGAAAGGATGATGACTCACCTGATGTTGATCAAAGTTCATATAGGTCAACGATAAGCAGCCTATTGTATATCACAGCATCTTTTCCAAACACAATGCATGATGTTGGAATACTAGGAAGGTATCAGGCAGCACCCAAACAGAGTCATTTGCTAGTTGTCAAAATAATATTCAGTTATTTGAAAGAAACAATGAACTATGGCCTATGGTATCCTAAGAATTAGAATTTTCAATTATCAGTCTACTCAGATGTTGATTGGGCTAACTGCATGGATGAAAGGAAAAGCATGAGCGGAGGTACAATATTCTTAGGACATTCTCTAGTAGCGTGGTTGAGTAAAAAGCAAGGTTCCATTTCTTTATCAACTACAGAGGTAGAGTACATTGTTGTTGCTACTTGTTGCACTCAGGTATTATGGATGATTTAGAAACTTGCAGACTTGGAGGTAAAATATACTGCACCGATCCCAATTCATTGCGATAACACTAGTGCCATAAGTGTGTCAAAGAATCCTATATTCCACTCCAAAAACAAGCACATTCCCATAAAATACCATTTTCTGAGAGAGCAGGTCACCAATCAGATTGTTTGGGTTCATTACATTCCAACCACAGAAAAAATTGTAGACATCTTTATTAAACACCTAGCCAAGACACCATTTGAATATCTCTGTCAGAAGTTGGGTGTCATCCCGTCTCACACCTAAGAGAGTTCATTCTGTTAGGGGGAGTATGTGTTGGTTGCATATATGATACCTCCGATGAAGTACTACAACAACTCAGGGGGAGCATTTTTTCTTTGACATTGATGTTAAAGGGGGAGAAAAGGAGTGGAGTGGTCCAGACCAGATGCTATAGCTGGAGGTCCAAACATATTAGCGCAGCCGTTCGGGGTTGCCATCAATGCCAAAGGGGGAGATTGTTGGCAGGCTTACAGTTGGGAGTGAGCTTGTCATTGATGGCAAGAACATCGATGGCAAGAACAATGATGGAAAACAGGCTTGGAAGACATCGTAAGTCCAGACAAGAGGAGCACACATATGGAGGACAGATCTTGGGCGTTAGATCCGAGCATAGGGTATGATCGTCGTTGGATCCAGGAGAACCTGCATGTTCTTTAAAGTGTAAGGAGAAGAGGTCTTACAAAATCCCAAAAGAAGGAGGATCGTCCATCTTCAGGCAGGACATGTATTCATAGATCAACATTTCATTGATTGGAAAGTCAAAGGAAGGAGGTGCTCTAACCCCTTGAACTTGTGATATGCGAGATCATGAAATGATTTGGACCATCGATCTAAGAAGGATGGGTGGCTAAAGATCAACATTTCATTGACTGAAAGGTCAAAGGAAGGAGGTGCTCTAACCCCTTGAACTTGAGTTATGCGAGATCGTGAAATGATCTGGACCGTTGATCCAAGAAGGACACATGGCTAAAGATCATCATTTCATTGACTAAAAGGTCAAAGGAAGGAGGTTCCCTAACCTCTCGAACTCGCGATATGCGAAATTGTGATATAATCTCAGCCGTTGGATCGAGGACAAATCTGAACAATCGATCCAAGAAGGACACNCCTTTCGCTGACTAGAAATTCAAAGGAATGGGGTTCCCTAACCTCTCGAACTTGCGATATGCGAAATCGTGAAATAATCCTAGTCGTTGGATCAAGGAAGAATCTGGGCCATCAGATCCAGGAGTTGAATGTGGCAGACCACGTCAGAAAGGATAGGTGGAAGACTGCGTTAGCAATGACACGTGGCACATTCAGACAACAACAACTATTAAGATGATTTGACATTTCAAGAACCTGGAAATCACAATTCTAAGTGACACGTGCCAGCCACACGGATCATGTCATGTCATCAAGTGACGTCATTCCGAGAGTTGAGTTTCAGGATTTTTAGCATCAACACTCCCTCAAAGTCCCGAAAGCTGAAGTTCTAGGGCAGAGGATAGTCGTCCGATCACCACAGATTGTGGATCATTGATCTAAAGTGAGAAGCACTCAAATGGCTAGCTAGTGGTCATATCTCGTGGTCACATCATCGAGAGCTAGAGAGCAGAGCTAGAGAAGCCAAGCTCTATTTCAGATTTCGTGACATGGAGAGTCGAGATGACTCATCAGAGAATACCCAAAATGTGAAATGCAAAGGAGCTAGTGTTTGCTAAGATCCATTTCATGGATTATGACATGGGAGAGTCGAGATGCCTCAACATAGGATTCCCAAATTACGAAATTATGAAAGCCCTTTATGGATAAGCACTTGGTCATGGTCGGTCACGTGAATGGAAGGAGCTAGCATAGCTAGGCTCCATTCTGGGTATCGGGAATTCTAGAGGAAGGATTCAAGGAGACTCACAGCATAATCCCTGAAACACAAGTTGTGAAGCACCTTTTTTATTAGGCCAGTGGTATTTTTGAGAGGCATCCTGCGCCTGGTGCTTGTTCACATAGGGATCATTCACGAGGAACTGTTGATCTTTAGTTTCACTTTCCAGTAAGATCTCAAACATTCAAAGACTCCAACAACCAAAGAAGCCATACTTGACTGGTTGTAACTGCCAGAATGAAGTGATGGCATCTGTCAGAGAATTCGAAGAGTCTTCATGGTGATCAATAGAGAATACGAAGAGTCTCGAGGCCACTACCAATGGAGTGTAGACTCATCATAGAGTCAAATAACAGATGGAAGGGTAGTGAAGAATGTTACAGCAAGTGTATCTAAACAACCTCATGAGAAGTGTGAGTGATGATGGACGTAGGAACAATATGCAGTGGCATAGCACATGCAGAAGGAACAAGGTGCACTGAGACTATCAAAATGGAGAACAGAGAAGGGATCATGTTGCTACTGTTGTGAGTAGTGCATGTGTGTAGAAGCATGAGGTACAGTAGTTGAAGCATAGAAGAAGAAAAGAACAGAAATGCATATCTATGAGAAGAAGAGAAATCCGAGGTGTGCATGCTAAGACAGAGGAGAAGATCAGAAAGCTGAAGAGGATGCAAGCAGGAAGACACCGATGCAAGCAGAGCAGAGCAGCAAAGTAGAACAATGATAAGCCTAGTAAGCCAATAACAACTATTGAATCACTGTAATAAATTCACAGAAAGAAAATTTTTATATCTTAGGGTGGATGGGAGGTGCTAGGGAGGATTGTTGTCCTCGGAGTTTCAAGTAGGTGCTTCAACGCAAGGAGTTATAGCTTCCATCTAGTTGCATCCAAAGAAACCAGGGTGGCAGGGTGGTGCAAGGGAGAACATCGGTTCTCTGATATATAGGTCAGTGCCTGTATGACTTGAAGTTGGTGCTTCCATCCAGTTGGTGATGGAACATTCAGGGAGTTGGTACTTCTTTCTAGTGGGTGCTAGAGAAACCAGAGATTTGGTTCTCTGAGAAAGTAGCGGCTTGCAAAACAGAGGTGGTAGCCTTATTATGATTTGGTGCTCATAAGAATGATAATATACAGAAGATAATTATCATATAAAGAAGAAGAGGTTTTCACCCTTTATGGGTTTCCTCAGGAATATCTATCTCTGTATTGTACATGTGTGTGATTGATGTTGAATACTCTACCGCTTATTTATTGTGATCATCATTGAGAGTTCTATAATGAATTTAAAAACAGATATAATTGTTTAAGAACAGTAACAACTGATTCACCCCCCCTCTCAGTTGTCCAACACCCTTGAGAAGTATCACTCCTGACAAGGAAAGAGGATGACTGCCTCTAAAAAAAATTTATGGACTTAAGCACGCAACTAACACTTCAATAGCCCAGTGGATATACGCGGGTTGTCTAAAGGTAGGTCACATGTATACATGGGCAGGGCTTCTACAAGCTACATATACCTCTATAAATTTTTGGGATGAAAATTAAACATCCAAGTAATCATGGAGGGAGTACTGGTATGGAAAACCAGAATCCCTACAAGCTCAGACTCTTGCAAAAACTTCGAAAAAAGGTAATAAACCAATTCTAAAACACCCAAAAATTATCCCTAGAAAACCCTAGAGATTCCCCAGTACGATCGCCAATTCTGTTGTGGGTGGGAAATCCCTCCTACAGACTAGCATTAAGGGTTTTATCATGCATGCAGAAATGACATAAAGTCTCCTACTCTTTACCAACATCCCAAGAATAACTCCCATTACTCATATGCAAATATAAGGCTAAAGAGATTCGATTATTGTACCTTAGTTTTCGTGTTTGATGTCAATCCCTTTAAAGCTTGGTCACTCCTTGACTGCAACTCTGCTTCCAATGCTGACATGCATTCATAAAAGACAAACAAGGAACTCCACATCCATATAACCTATAAACTAATGGGTTAGAGATTCTATCAAAATATAATCAAATTTAAATATTGACAATCTCATATGGCGGGACGGAAAAAGTACTTCTTTTATTAATCTCACAAAAGTAACCTTACAATGGTGAGATCGGCCACTGCTCCTCGAATCTGTTCCTAGGCTCTTCTTGAACTGTGCTCCAACTACTTCTGTATATGCTTCTCTTCACACAATAGTTGCAAAATGTTGGGGCAAGAGGAATACTAAATCAGGTATAGTTTCTTTTCTATGATTTTCCTCCTTCCAAATGGGACCCCTGCCCCTTCTTTTATAGGCTAGAAAAGCCTAGGTATTTGGTCAAGTGACCGACTATGGACCGTCAGTCGATTTAGTTAACTTACCCAAAACTATGTGTTATGTATGCAACTTTCCATTTTTTCGTTCTTTTTAGTTATACGCGGGCTGTAGTGGGTCAGCCAGCATACATGCGCATGTAGTAGTGGAGCAAGACATGTATTCCTTCAAAAAGAGTGTTTTCTAAGAATTTGTTTAGTAGTGGCTTGGCAAAGAAGTCAAATGAGATGGCCTGATGCTAGGTAATCATGTCTAGTGCAATTTAGGGTTATAACACCTCTCTATGCAATTTTCAATTGGTTTCGATGGTAAGATAGCACATGTAGGGTCTCTTACCTTTGAAGTTTCAGAAGATTCCATTGCTGCTGCAACAAAGCTCCCAAGAATGGGAGATAGAGGGTTCAAAAACCACCAATTTCTGCGCTCAAGTTACAACAGGGTGTTTCAGCCCGAATTCGAGAGCATTTCAGGAACAAAAGGGTATGCTAAGGAGTGGATAAAGGCAGAATTGGTCAATCCCCTCATCATCATCACGAGGTTAATTACATGTGAAGGTAGATACTCTACTTTCAAAGCTTGTCATTTTAGATTGCTGGCTCATTTTTTATTCAACAAACCCTTGAACTTCCCCTTCTATTTTATCAAAAGCTTGGAGAAGATGTCCTCTCAAGTGAGGAAAAATGTGACTAATCCCCACAACAATATCTTCCACCATGGCTTGATCAATCTCCTTGTTCTAGCCAAGTTAGAGAAACATGGGAAAAATTGGGATGCCTTTATCTACCAATTTGCAAACCCTCACTTGACAGTTAAGACTGGAAAAAAGCCACTTAACCTAAAAACTATCTCTCCATCCAAGCCTTGCTCTCCAAGAACCCCAAATTCCCTTCCACAAGCCCTCTCTTTGCTAGAACAATACCAAAAGCTTGTTGATATCCCTACTTCTTCATCGGGTAAAAAGACCAAGAGAAAAGACCAAAAGAATCCCATTGTTGACCCCCCAATGCCTTCACTCTCTCTTGATCCTACACCTAAAAAGTTCCAAGAAGTAATGAAACAAGACTTTCCCATCATTCCTATAAACAAGAGGGGAGCCAATTGATTTGGTAAGGGGCCCTTTCGGAAGAGTACCTGGAACACAAGAACCAAGCCTTATGCAAAACCTCCACCTACTTCGGATCCCATCCAAGTGTCCTTCAACCTTGACAGCCCTCATAAGAAACCTAGGGAAGTCTCTACGGATGGATTAGAGCCACTAAGGAAAACAAAATCAGAACCTACCTCACCTTACTGATATCCCACCACTCTTACTTCACCCATGCCAATTTTAGATACTAAAACTAATAGATTGTCCACATCCCTCAAAGGATCTAAGCCTTCCTCAAATATCATCGATTTTGTCCCAACCATAGAGCAGCTACAAAAACAAAACCATCAACTTCTCCAACAGTTGGAAGAGAGGAAGACAGAAGATGTACACCTTCATCATGACAATGCAATCCTTCAGGCAAAGGTCAACTCCCTTCAGTGGTTGGTTGATGAAATGACTAAATCTAACCGCAGCCTCAAAGCATAATTAAAGCAACACAAGAGGCACAAGGCTAAGTCTACATAGCAAGAACGAGAGGCTTCCAAAGATGATCCTCCTCAGCAAGCCTAGTCACAAGGGGTAAATTCTTTTTGCTTGCAGTGGGACCTGCAAAATCATAAGTGTGGGGGTAATGTTGGGCCCGAGATATGATCACTTTCATGACGGTTATTATACACTTTTGCCACATGTACATATGTGTGTTTCATATTTTAAAGAATCTTTTTGAAGAATTTCATGATAAAATGGTATGATCGTCATATGGTACGTGCAATTCATGTTTAATGACTGTATCAAGTATAATTCATCATGTTTTATGATTTCCAAGAGCTAATTCATGGTTTTCTGGTGTTACATGGCAAAAATGCACTATGTTTCTAGTTCTGGACCTTGATCCGACACTCTGTCCAGCAATGCATATTGCACAAAAACGCAGGGTGGCTTGGCGGTTAAGGTATTGGTGGCTAGTGACAGGAAAATCGGGCACTTGGGTTTTGTTTATCCTTTCCCCCTCCAGCTACTAAGCTCGAGACAACTCAGTTTTAGTTGTCCAAAGAGGGCGATTATTGGCTCACTCTGTTTTATCAGTTAGGGCATCATTTATTGTAATTTGCCAAATTTAGAAGTGGTTCGACCCTCTTATGGTCAACCACTTGGTCTGTAAGCTTATAAATATCACTAGGATGGTCAAATGATTGTTAAGTAGCATAACCAAGTAGAAGAACCAGTGTATTGGAGACAAACTTGTTTTTCTCTATTTTGAGTTTTGACATTGCCAGAATTATGCCAGAACTGCGTTTTCAAGTTTTAATGGTAAATTCATCTTGTTAAGCTCGTGGTGTGCTTTTAGAGAGTGACCACGACTTGATGGAGGGCCCACCAATAGTCTGGTAACTATCTTCATGTTTATTTATGCATTTCTTAATTTAATTGCTCTTTTTATTTTCTGTACATGCATGTTTTTTTATTGTGTTAACTAGTTTGTTGTAGTTTAATTGTTTTGCAAGCTAGAATGATGAGATGTATTAGCATGCAATGATATTGTAGACTAGGAACAAACTTGCAAGTCTCTATACTAACCCCGTGTGCATTTAGATGTTAGATTCTGCTTTCCTTTATGATTTTATAGTCTAGTTTAAAACAAAGTTTTAATTAGAATAGAACAGAGTTCGATTTGGGTTTTCTTCGACAAGGATTTGATGGATGGATAGAGTTAATTCCAGTTTTTTATTATAGCTTGTTTACTTCAGTTTTATATAGATCTCATTTAATTAGTTTTTGGTTAATATAGATTGTTAATTTACGTTTTAATATCACAGTTTAATTTATGTTTTTAATTATTTCCTTATTCCACTTTGAATGGTTATAGTAGACATAGTATAGTTTTATTTTACGCAATTTCCTTTCCTAGAATTAAAATGCAATTAAATTTCTTAGTTATAATGATGATCTCATTATGTTGTTGATGGTTTATACATGAATATGCAGGGTATTTAACATTATTTTTTTCATGGTTAAATTCTCATTGGATTGTTAGTCCATACCTTTCATTTTGCCATTGAGATTAGTATTGAGCTTATACCATTGAAATTGTCCTTTGTTGTCAAGTGCCATCGAGATATTATTCGACACCGAAGGCATTCACACAACCACCAGCATTATATTTGAATTGTCATGGGTTGAAGGATAGTTTTCATGATTTCATAGATATAGTTTCTTGCTTTCATAGATTAGAAAATAGTTTTATTGTTGTTGTAGGATAGATAGACTTTGCTTTGATAGATTAGATAGTAGTTTTTTTATCATAGATTAAGAATTAGTTGTTAATATTTCTTGCTTTCAATAAAATAGATTTCCTTTCATGCATTAGAAATAGTTTTCCATTGAGCATTTAGTCCAGTTGCCTCTTAGATTTCTTTTCACGCATTAGAAATAGTTTTGCATTAAGCATTTAGTCCACTTGCCTCTTAGGCTAGACAGTTGTTCAATGAGAAGTTTTACTTTGATTACTTGCAGTAGTTAGTTTCCTTTGATTACTTATCTTTTTCTTTAGTAGGTTAGTTAGGTGCCTTTGCTCACTTGTCTTTTGCTTTAGTAGGTTAGTTACGCGTCTTTGCTTGCTTGTCTATTTGCTTTAATAGGTTAGATAGGTGTCTTTGCTTACTTGTTTATTTATTTTCTTTCATAGGGTAGTTGATCATTGAGTGTAGGTTGGCAAGTTAAAGAAGTTTTCTTTTTTCATTTGCTTATTATGCTTAGCAGTTTTCCTTTGTTTATTGTTGAACTAGTTTGCTTTACATAGGGTTTTAATTGCTTTCTTAGGAACTATCCATCGATCCTTGGCCCAAAAGTACTTAGGTTACTTAGTTTCAATTTGCTTAGTAGGGTTTGCTCATTAGATAGTTTTTCTTGAGTGTATTAGCCTTAGATAGACTATACTCCTACTAGCCTTCTACCTTTGGCATATATTTTGCTACAACTCTAAGTTTACTTACCTCGGGTTGACAATTTAATTGAGGGTTTTTACTGTGTTTTTAGTGCATATAGAACACCCATCAGTGGGCATAAGTGGATCCAAGGATAGAATTTATCCTCATAAACTATGTGTCTTCCTATTGACCTTGTCTAGCCTAGGATTCCCTTGTCCGGTAGAGCTTGGTCCCAGCTCAGGGGTGACCTACTGCTGAGACTGATGAGTAACGCGGTCTAAGGATGGTTGGTTCATGGAAGGTCTGCACTCAGTTGGTGGTGTTACTCCACTTGAAAATATAAGTATCAGACTGTGCTTAATTTATATGTTATGCATGTTTGTGCTACTAATGCTTGAATGTTATTATGAGTTCCATTGCATGTATGCATTGTTGTTAATTCTATTTAAATATGAATGGTAACAGTAACTCTATTTTATTTGTGTTAATTTTATTTAATGCATATTATATTTATGAGATTGTTCCGCATAGGAGCGTTGATCGGTAGAGGGGTTGTTGGTCTGGGATGTTACAAATTGGTATCATAGATTTAAAGGAAAAGTTAAGGTTGTGTAGGTAGCATTTCCCAGCCTGTTGGTGGTCGAGGATGTTACAAAATGGTATCAGAGCATGGTTTCAACATTGAGCATGGATGGGCCATGTTAATGGAAAATGAAGCAAAAGTTTCAAAAGAATTGTTGTCGAAGTAGAACTCAAGTTCTGACCCAAGGTTTCAACATAGAGCCTAGATGGGTTGGGTAAGTGGTCATTGGACCCAAGGTTTCGAGAGGAAATTGTGTCTCGAGGACCAATTTCAAACCTTAGAACCTTCCTGAGTGGCAAGAAGTTACCTTGGTTGTGCTATGAGTCTCATGAGGAGTAGCGATTTCTTAAAACCACAACAGAAGTGGTATTGGGCCGCAGAGTAATGTGGACCTTAGGATCTGTTCGAGAGAAGGAAAATCCTTATCGATCGTCAGGTCTGGTAATGTTGTGAAGCAGTTAGCCATGAATTCCTTTGGAAATCAGTAGCGTAGTAAAGTTTGTTCTATGTAGTAGGATCTATTAGGAGGAAGGGAAATCCCTTACGGCCGTCAAATCGGGGGAAGGTGCAGAAGGGTTAACCTGGAAGCCCTTCGAACTTCGCAACTTCAGTGAAGTCTGATGCCAGAAACAAGAGAAGGGCCAAAGTCCAAAACTCCGAAGTGATGTGGCATGATGATGTCACTTGGTTTGACATGGACACATGGGTTGTGTGCCACATGTCAGTGGGTTTTGAACCTGTAGAAGTTTGAAATGCCATATGGAATGTGACGTGTGACACCCATCTAATTGGGCCACTATTCAATCGCTAGTATTCCACCATGTGGCTTGCAGTATGAGTAGGGATACTAGGGTTGAGGTTACATAACGTAGTTAAAGGTCGGAGGACCCACACTGGCGTTGATCACGATACATCAATATCGATGGCCAGAAGGCATTACGGGGACCGAAGTTGCACGAGAGTTAATTCTCCAAGGCAGTCCCTCAATCCAAACCATTGTCTCACCAAGAGGTTATGTGTCGGTGTCAGAAGAATTGCGAGATGAAATGCAGGTTACTCCAAACCACCATTGTATTCCCTCGCAATTGGAAAATTTTAAGTGATGTTACGTAATGATGTCACCAAAGGTGATTGGAAATGTTCAGAGATTTATAGTTTGGATGCGCGGATGTGAAATCCTCCGAACACTCGAAGATTCGAAGTTCTATAACTCAGACACCTGAAGTTCCATAGTGAGTGTCAATCGTCAGACATTGAGTAGACGTGGACAATTGATCCGCCCTACTTCATGAGTTTGGTAATCTATAACTCCAATAGACTATTGTGTGGTGCTTTGAAAACTTCTGAAGCCGAAGGCCCAAGTAAGTGCTTATTGATCTAGCGCTTGGTCATGACCCATGGTTGTGTGGGTTGGGGACTGAGAGAAAGGGGCTACTGCTCAACAATGATTACAGAACAGAAGAGCTCAGAAAGAAAATGAAATATGAATGTTTTCTTCAATCAGATTGGTTTGAATGTGTAAACTGGTGAAGTATTGAATAAGTTTCAATTGTTTCTCTTCTTTGAGTTTTCGAGTGCAAGCAGTGCACATTGTCTGCGGGGAGTGCATTGACATAGGTAATTTAACCTCAGACAAGCTCAGGAGAGATACCATTGAACCTTCATTAGTAGAACTGCAAGGAGTGCATAGGAAGAACTCTGTTTCAAGTTTAGAGAGAGAAAGAGTCACTAAGAACTATATAGGGCTCTGCCAGGCGGGCATTGAGTGAGTGCAAGTGTGCACAGAGAGAAATCTTTATCAAGTTCAGGGAGAAGAGTATCAGAGGAAGATACTCACATAGTTGTTGAACACTTTGTAGAAAACACTCAACAAGGTGTGCTTTGAGCAGAAGGTTGCCAGGAGTGCACAAATTTTTCCTTTGAAAGGAAACAGAAGGGCCGAGACCCTTAGGAGACTGAGTAAATCAAAAATATCAGAAGAGATAACGTAAGATTGTGCAGGAGTCAGACTTATTCTAAGTCCTAAAGATCAAAAGAGATAACGCTCACGAGATTGAAGATGATATCTAAGAGGTGGATTCACAGGAGAAAGTTCAAAGGCTGAAACCTTTGAATATCCACAAACTCTTCCAAGTTGGAAGGAGTCAAAATATCAGGAGGAGGAATGACCCCAACCGTCAATTTGGGAGAGGGAGATATAAACTGTTGGAGGTATATCTCGGTCATCATTTTAGAAGCATCATGAATATTGTGAGAACAACGGTCACCTCGCATTGTGGGGATAGAAGGTGCTTGATATTTATGAAGTCAAGGGTGGGCCGCAATCCAAATCACGGTTTTGGAGGAAGGACGCATGTAGGGTTAAGGTGAATTGCGATATGAAAAGTAGTTTTTTCTCAAACCACCTTTGAGTATACCCACAATTACGTGTTTGCGTGAGGTCACCGCCCAAGGTCACCTCTAAGGAGGAGCCAAGGAAAAAGGGAGAGTGGACTTGCTAAAGTCCCAAAGTCCTGAAGTGATTTGGAACCACCCATCCTCTGAAAAGACGCGTGGCAGAAATCCATCAGTTTTGGATGAAAACACTTTGGGAGAACGCAAAGGAAGAAAGTTTGAAATCGCTAAAGCTCGAACAGTCGAAGCAGCTAGGATCCATTGATTTGGGTTGGATAGGTGTCACCAGATCATGAAATTCGGAGGATCATACTCCAGGGTTTTTGAGAAGTTGTGTTTCAGAATATCCCAAAGTGCCAAAGTCCCAAAACAACAAGAGTTATCAATGTGAGGGATGACACACAGCACCAAATCTGGAACTCTAGGAATGGAGCAGTCCGAAGGAAACCAGAGGGTGAAAGCACTGAAGTCCCAAAGGATATCTCGATCATTGATCGAAGAGTAGGTCGAAGGACCGTTGACCTAGTCTTGTTTAAAAAGAGTGAACTTGTCAAATTCCCAAAGTCCCGAAGAGAATCAGGGTCATTGATTTGGAGAGGATGTGTGGTAGAAGATCTGTCACTCTGGGGAAATTCACTCCAGAGATTTGCATATGTGGAGACGTGAGAACTCCCGAAGGTCAGATATCTGGATTTCATCAGAACCATCCGATTGTTGAGGACAGGCATCATCAGATCTTCCACTCTGGAATATTGCCATACGAGAAAAGAAAATAGTTGTGAGTTGAAACTCCCAAGGGGTGGAGAGTCGGAATCAACCATAGTCGTTGATTTGGAAGGGAGCTATGTGTCGAAAAATCGTGTAGATCTGGGATTGCATGTGGGAGGAGGATAGATAGTATTTGTTGATCGCGGATCATCACCAATGGATTGGTTATCAACGAACGAGTTGGATTGTGGGGCCCTAACTTGCTCAGATGTTAAAAATCTAAGAGCGTGCCGCAATTTATACCATGTTTTTAGAAAAAGGATACGTGGCAGCTGGAGGTGAATGGCAATGCAAAAAGAGGGTTGGTATAAAACTACTCTTGCCCACGCCCACAATCACATTTTTCCATGAAGTAATAGCCCACGGTCTTATGAAGGAAAGGGCTAATGAAAAAAGGGGCTAGCACCTAAAACTTGGAGTTTTAGAAGCGTGCAAGAATATCCTACGGGTTTGTCAGGACCTGCACACAAAAGGAAAGGAGACCTGTGTAAAAACATTTTGGGTTCAATCACGAGCCCGAAGAGTCAATGCAACTCAGAAGTTTGAAAGATCCTTTGACTGGGAGGTCAGCAGACCCTGCTGAGGTAGGGGCACTACGTCAAAAGTGCTCATAGCATAAATAGCCATGTATAGTGACTACAATGAGAGCACAAGAAGATTCAGGAATACAGGAAGAATTGAATACTTCTGAGATCAACAAGAAAAAAATTTATAGGGAGAAAGAAATTGGTGTAGTTTCTGTGGAAACTAGTATGATTATGGTTGGTTGGGTCAGCCAAAGGAAAGAATGCTTTTGTGTTTGCAAGTGTTGTTGGTGATGTTGTTGCATAAGGAGGGAAGCAACAGAGAGGTAAAGTGTTGGTTATAAGTTTGATAAATGAAGCATGAAATCTTCTACTGCCATCAGAATTTCAGGTAGTATAAAATTTATTAATGGAAGTCATGCAGGTATGAGTTTTTATCACTGTTTTTGCATAATTGTTGAAAGGAAATTTTGGTAAGAATTTCCTTAGTCAGAGTTATTTTATAAAATCATAGGGTTATATTATTGAATGTATACCACTGGATGTGGTAAAGGCTGGAGGCATGTATTTATTCAAATATTTTTAGCTTTTGAATGCACACACTGACATAGTAGAATGTCATGTTAATTTGGTTATGTGGTAATAACCAAAGAATTAAAGATAAGAACTAGTTATAGGAATGAATGTCAGTAAGATAGTCATGTATGATACCAGGACTTGGTTTGATATGGAAAGGTATGGATATGGAAAGGTTATGAGCCACACAGGTACTAAAAGCTTCCTACTTTTAAATAAAACTTGGGCTGCAACCTTTTTTCTAACACTAATGAACACCACAGAATTATATTCTTGGTGTAGTGTTCTGGTTGAAAAGGAAGGCATCCAATTAATTGGGAATACAATAGGAAGTGTGTGGAGAATGTGTCAACACATTGGCCAGATTTCCAACTTATGGATGGTGAGATACATGACTAAGATAAAGAGCATTATGTAAATCAATACAAGGGTGCACTAAATAAATAGGCATTGAGAGTTGTACTCGTGTCTAGTAAGGGGCAGAGTTGCACTCATACATGATGGGATTGTATACTTAAATGAACTTTGTTGAATGCATTTTGTGAGTGCATGTATATATGTTTTTGGCATGGAAATAATTATACTAATGGTTGAATTGTAGCTAACTTATGAAGTTGAAAACATTTCAGGAACTATTAAGCATTGCAACAGAAAAGTTCCAAGCTAGGTGGTCACAGGAATAGAGACTACAAAAAATTTTATGTTTAGGAAATTGAAATAATAAACTCATTGTTATTAATTATGAACATGCATATGCATAGAATGATGAGTCATTCTATTTGGTTAAGCTATTTGGTAATGGTGATTGAATTGCTAGGTGCAAAAAGTTATAAGTTCACTACATATGGTTCTATACATATTGCAATTGAATTGTGATGTACAGGAAATACTGACAATTGTTGGCAGTATGCAAGATGAAGCCTTGCAAGAAAATAGTATGCAGTTTGGTGCGTGTGGAAAACCACAAGGAAGGTTGCAATCCTAATTTGGCAACAGCCAAGATGATTTATGAAATATAATTTCATGTTTTGGGGATAACATTTGAATTCCCTTTCGAACTAATTGGAGTTCCTAAATGATTTATTTTATGTTTTCTCATGATAACTTCATGTGGGTGATGTAGATGAGATGATGTTCATTAAAGTTAGAATGTTGACTACAAAGAGTAGCTCGGGGAAGATGCTGATTGGAAATATCTGATGGCAGTTGGAACTCCGGTAGCCACGGTGATCTAAGACTTTCGATCTAGCCTGTTGTTGAATCCCAAGGAAAGGGAGGTGTAACAACTGATGGACTATGTGACAGTGAAGGTGCACACTCCTGGGGTGGGACATGCATGTGGGGAAGGAGAGACCATTGGTTTGAGTGCTACTGAGGATTGGTACCTTGATCTAGACCATGTGATATGGAGGTCTTCTCAATCAAAAGATAAGTACCAATTCTCTATTTATTGTATGTTGTGTATGTTGTATACAGGTTATAATGTTATTAAAATTGTTTGTGTATATGTGTGTGTGTGTGTGTGTATTTAATATACGCTTACATTGCCTACATCCATGACTGTACATAATGTGTTTCATATTTCATTGCTTAAGAAATATATATACCTGATGCTAATCATGTAATCAATTGGAATGTGATTCAAGTGGAGAAAGAAGGTGTCTTGCAAGTGCATTCGGTGCGCATATTGGACCGAAAAAGTAAGTAGCTCCAAAATCAAGCCATAGGGCTTGTAAAGGTCTAGTGTACCTAGTACGGTGTTGAGGATGTGACATGGGAGCATACGGATGCTATGCGGGAAGAATACCAGCATCTTTTTTTGAAGCTTTTGGAAATCTTGTTGATGTTGTGTGAAAGTTGCACTAAGGACAGTGAAAAAATAAGGGGAGGGGATTGTAATATCCCCAAGGACAAGCCCCAGTTTTATATATAAATTGTAAACATGTTTTGTGGGCTGGTGAGCCGAGTTATAATAAGCTAGGAGGCTTATTTGGTGATTAGGATGGAGAGCCTAGTTGTTAAAGGACAGAAGCCTGATTTTGTATATGTAATTATGCAAATCATTAATAAAATATATAAACATCGTTGTGTGCCGACTGACCATGAATAAAGAGTGATGGGGGACAAAGCTTCCACATAATGGGTAAGGGAAAGGGGGCTGAAAGGTTTGAAGAGGGGCTAATCTTGAGGGTTTAAGTCCTTGAATAATAATTTTTTATTATTCCAAAGTGGTGTGAAAGGTATATTTTTATACTAAGTTCCTGGAAAAGGGAACGCATACCTGATGGAGTGCATGCAGCTTCATGGGTGACATGTCTCAACCTGGGCACATGCAATTTAACCCAAGAATTGAGTCGTGATGGGGGTTCATTCTCCATTCTTTCGTCCACTTTCTAAACCATGTGTGGTAGGCATATGATCTCTGCATACCCTCACGTAGCTATGAAACCAGAAAACTGTGATGTTTTCCTGAGAAGCTGACTCATCCTCCATCTGAACCATTTGAGTCTGTGTTTGACCTTTGCATTGGTTCCTTGTCACACACCTTGAAAACCAGTGGCAAACTCGTGGACTGAGTCATGTCTCCTGTGTTTCATGTGAACCTAATTTATCCACACTACAAATCCAAGTTCAATCTTAACTGTTTGGGTTGTTGTCTTCTGTGAAACTTGAGTATACCCTAATTGTCTATGTTGTGTGTGTTATAACTATGGGTTGTTTTGGTCACGCAGTCCCTTGGCTGAGTGTGATTGGCTACCGTCATATGTTCCTTGCTGAGCATTATTGTTGTCCTCCTTGTGCTAGAACGGAGATAAAGAAGCAGGTTGTCATGCCTATGTGCAACACTCTCTCTAGGTGAGGGAGGTGGTTGTGGTTGAAGAGGTAGGTTGTCAAGCTTGTGAGAAAATCTCTCCAGGTGAGAGAGTACATGGAGGAAGTGAGGACTCCTGGAAGGGATCCTGTAGCTATCATATATCTCAGAGAATTTTGGTATAGATTATTGCTAAAGCCCAAGGCAAGGGAGGTTTAGCAACCGAAGGATTGTCATGTGTGACAATGAAGGTGTATACTCTTGGGGTGGGACAGGCATGTGGGGAATGAGATTCTGTGAGCAGTGGCCATAAGTGGCTCCTGGGAGAGAATCCATCCTCATAAACTATGTGTCTTCATGTTGACCTTGTCTAGACTAAGATTCCCTTGCCTAGTGGAGCTTAGCTCCAGCTCGGGGGTGACCTACTATTGAGAGTGATGAGCAGCACGGTCTAAGGTTGGGAGGTTCATGAAAGGCCTGCACGCAGTTGGTGGTGTTACTCCACTTGAAAATATAAGTATCAGTCTATGCTTAATTTATATGCTATGCATGTTTGTGCTACTGATGCTTGAATGTTATCATGAGTTATGTTTCATGTATGAATTGTTGTTAATTCTATTTAAATATGAATGGTAACAGTAACTCTATGTTAAATTTGTTAATTTGTTTTAATGCATATTATATTTATGATATTATTCTGCATAGTATCATTCACTGACAGAGGGGTTGATGGTCGAGGACATTACAAATTGGTATCATAGCTTTAAAGGAGAAGTTAAGGTTGTGTAGGTAGCATTGCCTGGCTTGTTGGTGGTCGGGGATGTTACATCCTCAAAGATAAATAATGAATAAATATCTAAACCCTTAACCCCCTTAAGGTAAACACATAATATTTAGTAGGATCATAGTAGTCGTGGATTAGGAATTAGAGCTCAAATTTTAGTAGGGAGGCTCATTTCCTTTTTCTTAGAAAAGAAAAATAAAAGGGATGGTTGTTGTGGCCACAATAGGTACATAGTACTATATAGAAAGTGTGAATAGAATATTTGATGTCAAACACTTGTAGAATCAATAAATCATGAGTCAATGAGATAAACTCATTATCGATTGCGAGGAATACTACCACTGAAGACTGCAAGCTCTAAGTTTAATACCCCAAGGCCGAGCCCCTAATTTTTAATCATGAATTGTAAACATGTTTCATAGCTAGGTGAGCTAAGTAACGATCAGCTAGGAGGCTTATGTGATAGTTGGGCCAGAGAGCTTGGGATGCTAAGGACATGATCATGTATTGTATATGTAAAACTTCAACTCATTAATATAAAAGCATCATTGCATGTAGATCGACCAAGATGAAAGAGTATGGGGTACTAGGCTCCACTAGGTTGGGTAAAGGAGGGGAATGAGAGACTGGAAAAGGGGCTAAGATTAAGAGCTTAAAACTCAAAGAATAATATATATTGTTATTCTAAATGTTGTAAGGAGTATATGAATTTATCCTAAGTTCCTTTCAGGAAGGGAAGTGACTTCCAAATGGAGAGGAATGCACTTCATGAGTGCCATGTGTCATATCAGGAACATGAAAATATATGTGGGGATTTTGATTGTTTCGGGGATCTTTTTTCCATTTCTTCCACTCACGCATGCATCTAGCAGGAAGTAATAAAACCTAGAATTCCATTGTTGAACCCTCAACCATCCCGAACCTCTGCAATGAGACCAAACTGATATCTTGTTGAGAATGTACCCTATGGGTTGCCTGTGTTTCATCTAGCCATTTTCCCCACAAGTTCATCCTCGTGATTCTTGGCATCCCTTGTGCAGTTCACGCATGCACTAAACAAGCACGCATCCAGAGCCATTTCTGCAATTGTGAACTTATGTAATTTGCTGAGTCATCCCCTTGCCTTACCTGATTTTTTGTTGTGGTTTGAAGAGGAGGGTTGTGAGGCCCATGGTTAAATAAGAAGGTTGTCAAGCCTGTGAGAAACTCTCTTTAGGTGAGAGAGTTGTTGGGGAAGTGAGTTCTCCTGGAGGGATTCCAGTAATAGTTACAAAGCTCTGAGAATTCATGTCTGACCTGTTATTGAAGCCCTGGAAAGGAGGTGGAGCAGTCGATGGACTGTGTGATAATGAAGGTGTATACTCCTAGGGTGGGACATGCATATGGGGAATGAGAGTGTGTGAGAAGTGGGCATAAGTCACTCCTTGGAGGAAATCCTTCCCGTAGACTGGTGCAACTTCCTGTTGTCCTTGCCTAGCCTAGGAATTCCTTGCTCGATGGATTCTAGTCCCAGCTCGGGGGTGACCCACTACTGAGAGTGATGAGAAGCGTGGTCTAAGGCTAGGAGGTTCGTGGAAGGTCTTCATGCAGTCGGTGCACTACAATTAAGAGATAAGTACCATTTTTTACTTAATGGTTAAATAATGTATATTAGTGCATGTCTATGATTCTTATAATAATGTCATGTGTTTCGTTGCACGTATGTTTTCTGTTATCTTTGTTTATTTATGTTAATTTTATATGTGATTTATTCCACAAAGAGATGTTTCTGCCATAGCCCAGCAGGTCTATGTATGGGCATGGACAGTTTTAATTATCTATAATAGAGCTTGAGACCCTGTGTGTTTGAGGTAGCATGGTCCATCCTATGTATGGTCGGGGAGGTTACAAATTGGTATCAGAAAAGTTTGGATTTTGGAGTAGTGGCATTGTCCCCGGTGAGGGTGGTTGATGGACGTTACAAATTGGTATCAGAGCCAAGGTTTCAAAACTGATCCTGGATGGGTCGTACAAGTGGTTATAGAAGAAAGTCCAAAATAATTGTTGGCCAAAAGGACAAAATTGATATACAAAGTGCCAAGAGGGCACTAAGAGAGCTCCTAGGTGGTATTGGAAAGCTCTGGAGGAATAGTGGTTTGATAAACCACAGTAGGCATGGTATTGGGCCAAAAATTCAAACTTGATCCATTGGAATAGTTTGGGAAGGGACAAACCACTTACATCCATTGGATTCATAGAAGACGTGTGGAGGATAAGAACTGAAGTCCTTCAGACTTTGCCCCTCCGACTGTTTTAAAACTATAAGAGGAGAAGATTGTCGAAGTCCCAAGGTCTGGAACCAATACGGACCATATATTCCAAGGGATATGTGTCCAAATATTAATAAGGTTTGGAGTTTCGGCACATCGAAAGAAATGGTTGTGGCTGCACGAGGGAAAAAATCCTCGAAGTCCTGGAACGTCGAAGTGTTGTGGCTATGATGGGGGTGACATGGACCTACCTAGGTATGTCATGTGTCACTTGTTTATGTGATTTTGACAGGCCCTTAGAACCAATTGGAAGCTAACATGTGTCACTTGACAGTGGGGCCATGTGTCACCACTTTGATTGGTGACAACTATAATTCGTGGGCCCTAAAAGGTTAAACAATTTGGGAGTTTGGCGTTCGGGGAAAATTGTTGGAAGAACCTTTGGACCTCCGAAGTCCCAAATTCCCAAAGTTCTAATGTGATGTGGCATGATGATGTCATAGGCGGGTGATGTGGACCTCCTCTAGGCATGCCACATATCATCGAGTATTGTACTTTTTCAAAGGCTATTAGAATCAATAGTGACCCAACATGTGTCGTTGGACAATGGCACCGTCTGTCACCATCAGGATTGATGAAAACATAGATAAGTGGACCACGGAGGGTTATGAAGTTTAGGAGTTCGGTAATCTGGGGGTTTTGTGATGTGCTGAAGGAGAATCTTCCAGAGCCCAAAGTTATGGTGTGATGTGGAGGGCTGATGTCACCAAGGGTGATGTGGACACACTAGACATTGCCACATGTCCACTATGTAACTTTGCTAGGTGTAACACTGGTAAGTGGATGCTGATGAGACTCTGGGAGTTCATCAATCCGAGTGTTCGGGGAAAAACAAGGTGTAATTTGTATGAATATCCGAAGCAACGAAGCCCTAAAGCTCCAAAGATGTATTGTCCAAGGGTTCACTGATTCGACGTTTGGGATAAGGGAGGCATGAAGTAACAAGAGCTTTTGAAGCCGAATTTCTAGAACCTGAAGCTCTTAAGGCTCCGGATAAGTGCCTATCTGATAGCACCGGGTCATAGTTGTGGTCACATGTGTTTAGGGGTTGAAGAAAAGGGGCTAGTACCCGAAAATTATGTTTGAAATAAAGAAGGGATTAAAGAAGGATCTTATGAGGTCCTTGATTTAAAAAACATGCATCCAAGGAAGTAAGGAAAAGGATGTGAAGTTGAAGAGAGGATCTAGCATAGATCCAAGGGCCAATTCGGATCTAAGAATTAAGAACAGATAAACATACATCACCTTCTAGAAAGTGCCATTGCTCAAATAGTCATAAGGTCCTTCTCAAAACTCAGAATTGAGCAAGGGACAAGTCGTTGGAAAGGTATCAGACAATAGAGGACAAATGTTCACCCATAAATTGTCTATGGACAATAAAATTTCTCATAAAATCAACAGAAGTAATTATGATCATTTATAAACCATAATTGTACATGTTTGCATGATTTTGTTCAGACAATTAGCCTAATAAGAGTTCAGTTGGTTGCATACTTTTGGAGAGTTTTCTGCTGCCAAAAAAGAACAGAATATTCCTGGAGTGAAGAGAGATGGAGGATGCACAAGAGGCTTACATTCAGAAATCTGAGGTTAGAGGAATATATGTCCATATGGGAATTGAAGGAACAAATTACAATGGACATGGAGAAGGAAATCATGAAGACATCAATCTGGTGGAGACCATTAGAAAATTGCAGACAAATTTCCAGTAGCAGGAAGACTTCAACATGAATTTAATGAAAATCTTGGAAATAATTGGGAATAAGTTAGATAAGGAGAGTGGCTCCAGCAAATCAGGAATCCACAAGACCCTTGAGGAAAAAGAAAGATCAAGGAGTGGTAGCAGACATCACCACCACTCCCAAAATCATTCCCATAGGAGAGAACACAGTAGCTCAAGTCCATCCCCTGTCAGGAAGCATAGGAGGTATGGGGTTGATGAGTAGAAAGGATAAATGAATAAGATCAAACCTCTGACTTTTTATGGAGAGAACAAGAAGGATGAAGATGTTGAGACATGGTTTTTGGGCATTAGGAAGCACTTCCAATTGCATAACTATTCTTCTCATGCAGAGGGAAGAATTCCCATCTATCAGCTAAATGGAAATGCATCCATGTGGTGGGATCAACTTGTGAAAGTACAACATATCATAGAGAAAAATGTGATGTGGAAATAATTCAAGAAGTATTTTGAGAATAAATACCTAACCAAGAGGTACTATGATAAAAACATGAAAGAGTTATTTGAAATCAAGATGGGCAGCATGACCATTGATGAGTATGAAAGGTGATTCCTGGAACTGTTGAAGTATGTCTCCTTCATCAAATATGAGACAGTTAAGATCCAAATATATCTGAGTGGACTACCATCCTTCATCAATGAAAAGATTCAGTATGATGATCCTAAAACTTTGGAAGAAACCATAAAAAGAACTAAGTGATTGTATGCTCAGCAAAATGGAAAGCTTAACTTCCAAAAGGCTTGGGAGGACAAGAATAATTTTAACAGAGATATGAGGAAGGAGAAGAAGCCTCCATTCTTCATAAATAATCCTCAGGGACAACCAGCTCTTAGAAAGCCCAAGATGGTTGAGGAAGGTGGGAAAAGGTCAAGGCAACCACCGATGCAATGTTGGAAATGTAAAGGAGATCATAAGTATAGGGATTGTCCTCACAAAGCTGAAAATGTGAGAGTTTTCCACAATTTCCAGCAAGCAGAAACAATGGAGGACATGGGAAACCCTGGACAACAAGCAAACATAGTGTGAATCACACATGATTGAAGTAGAAGGTATGATAAGTAACCATGCATTTACTATTTTAATTAATTCAGGGGCTAGTCATAGCTATATAGATCCTAAGGTAGTGGGAAGATTTCAATTTCCAAGATGAAAGCATGAGAAATTATGGTTGGTACAGCTGGCTACGGGAGCCAAGAGAAAGGTTGTTGATTTGGTTAAGTCATGTCCATTGGGAGTGAATGGGATGAATACCAAGGCAGATATGAACATCTTGCTTTTGGGTTCATATGACTATGTAATTGGTATGGATTGGATGGACCAACACCATGCCATCTTATATTGTTGTAACAAGGCATTCACTTTCCTAGATGAGAAAGAAAACTCAAGATCAGTCCAAGGAATTCCTAGGGTGGTCACTGTCCGAGAAATATCATCAATGCAGCTGAAGAAGTGTTATAGGAAGGGTTTTTGTTGGAACCAGGCTGAAGTGGAAAGAAGGACGATCATGGGAAAGAAAGCGTGTAGGAAACTGAAGTGACGTCTGGCAAAAGATCAGCACGAGTGAATGCAAGAAAGCGTTCATAGAGGAAATTGACAATTGGAGGAAGAACAACACGCGCATGGGAGAAAAACCTAGTGTAAGAAGGGTTAGGGTTTGGCTAATATTTTGTAAGTGGCTGAAGAACCCGAAATGTATAAATATAGATACAAAATTATCATATAGGGGGATGTGGTTTTGTTGTTGTGTGTGTGTTTTTGTTGTTGATTTTATTTTAGTTTTTAGGAGGATTACGATTGTTCCGAGTATTGTTGTCGGTGATACATGAAGGGTTTTTGAGTTGTATGAACTGAGTTTTGTAAGCTGTTGAGAAAGAAAAGATAGGAGGGAAGGTAGATCTGAGGATTAGACTGCAGGCTGTAGATCCTGGTGCTATATAGTTTGCCTCACATAGATCTTACCCACTTTTGTGGATAAATGTAAGCACGCGGTGCAAGGAAATCAAGAACTTCCATAATAAAAGAGCTAAGAGCCAAATCTTTGTGGACGTAGCCCAGGAGGGATGAACCACGGTAATCTCTGTGTAATGTGTTGAATGTCTATATATCTTTAACTTCTTTCAGTAATAGGTGATCATAATTGATGAATAACCAAATGCATTGGTAGAATCTATTTATATTTTGAGTTATATTCATGTGATTCCTAGGAAGAAGCAGATTATAGTAACAGTTCACAGAACAGGACCTTAATTAATAAACCCTTTATCCCCTTCTTTGTCCTAGACTGTAAACATCTGAGTCTTATAGTCAACCATCTATAGCTATCTCGGGTGAGAATGCACAGTACCCTCTAGGCACTACATTTCCTTCTGGTTTACCAGGAGGGCCAATAATTAGAGGCTTTGTTGGAATCCCGAATGACATGAACCCTGGGTCAATAACTCAGATAACCTGAGAAGGGAGTCGATAAAAAGAAAACCAAAAAATGTTTATGTTTTCATGTTAAGAGGAATAAGATAGGACTGAGTAGATGAGATAGAGTGGACAAGAACCATAGAAGAAGCAATGAGAAGGGAATGTGGAGAGAAGAGAAATCAAACCCCACGAGAGAAGAAATCGAGGGTTGGTTGAGAACTAAAGAGCTATAATTTGCACACAAAGACAATAGAAACCCTATAATCACACCACACAGATACTTGGATAAATACATGTTTATGGATTTACATGAAATCATTTTCTGTGATTTTCTGCATCTACTACAGGAGTGGATCTTAAGATTAACGGATAATCACCTGACGAACCAGATTCGACAGCTAGATTTGACCCTAGTACAGATTCAACATTTGCATCCAGTGAACAACAAATTCACCAGCGCAATAGAATTTTGGCTTAACAGCATTGTGGTAGGATTCATCACAGAGTTTGCGGTAGACACAACAAAGTCATGCAGCGCAGCTAAGCAAGAATTTCTACGAGGACCCAAAGGAAGGTATATTTGATCCTTGTATACTTCTATCAAGATATTGCTTTATAACAAAGGTGTAATGACAATGGAATCAGACATTTAGACTTCCCTACGTGCATGGGGGAAGGGAGGAAGCATTGACAAAGAAAGGATGAATGGAAGGAGGGAAGGTTAAAGAGAAGAAGGAAGAGGAACCCTTGGACCTGATCTCAATGGATGACAACCACCTCAAGTGGATCTTGGCATCATCGGGAACGATGCGTAGCAGAGAACCCTACCAATATAAGATAAACACCAAGAAGAGAGTCGTAGCCGTAAGGGAGGGCTTAGCGAGCGATGAGGAGGAGGTAGAGGATCTTCAGACTATGGAACAGATTGAGGAAATCCTGCATGCCACCTATGAGAGGAAAACCAAAGGCCCAAGAACGGGAGGAGAAGACAACCACCCCTTTCAGGTTAATGTTAGTGTGGAACCCATAAACCCATGTACGACCAATACACCACAGAAAACACCACCATTTAGGAAACCAAAGTTTGTAGGAAGTTCGACAGCAGGAAGTACATTTACACAAGGAGCGACAACTGGAGGAGCTAGTTCAGGTAATATTAGTCATGTATCCACACCACGTGGAGGAGGCAGTATTTCAATACTCATAATGGAAGGACACGATCCTACTATCAGATTACCAAAGTTTTGAGGAGAAGCAACAGAATACCCTGAGAAGCATTTATTCATTTGCACCAAGATCTGGGAAGCAAAGCAAATCATTGATGACACTAAAATATCGCGCACTAGACTAGTACATGAGTCTAGATGTGAACAATTCTCTAGGGATGACAAGGACAATAGACGACATTAAGAAACTATTAATCAATGAGTTCCATAAGATGAGCTCAAAGGATCAGTATATGAACGAGATGATTTAAATAAGACAGAAACTAGGAGAATCGGTATGCGAGATTGATCAAAGGTTCAAGCGACTAAAAGGGAAGTTAAAATACCTTATGATCGAGATGCAACATCGGCACCTATTTATCAACTCACTGCTCCCACACTTAAAATACCCACTATGAAAACAGAAGGTTCAGACACAAGCAAAGGCTTTGCAGGCATCCTTGCAATTGGAAGAGAATCAGTATCAGCAGATGGACCTGACTATCAAAGAACTAAAAGAGGATATGAAGAACTTAACATTTCAGCTGAACCAAGATAAGAACAAGGACAAACAAGAAGTCATTTGGTGTACCACATGGAAGATAGAAGGACACCACAAAAATGAATGTCCGACATTTGCGCAGTGTATGGAAATAGGGATGCCAAACCCGCTACCACAGGGGGGATTATGGTGTGAAATCTACAAGAAACCAGTTCACGACCCTACCCATTGCACGATGATGTAGAAATACCAAATAGTCTCAATGAACTCATATTGCACTTTTTGCAAGTCAGTCGGCCATGAAGACAAAGATTGCAGAACTATGGAGATGATGCAGGAAAGAACCTCAGATGCTTATAGGGTACAGGAAGAAATGATGACTGGGTAGGCAGCACCACAGTTCACTCAAGCCCTAGCACCCTACAACACTACGCAGAAATAGTATAATGCTGCGCAACAACCCTATAATAATGCACGGCCGCAGTATAACCCAGCACAACCCCAATATAATACCGCGTAGTATAATCAGGGACCACAATATAACGTGCCACGAGGTGATCGCACAGTCGATAGAGGAGTAGGATGAACCAAAGGACGTTTTAGACGTGGGAGAGGACCAGTCACATGTCACAATTTCCAGCAACCAAGAAATTATGCACGAGAAGGCCCACTGCCACCAACGACCTATATGTATTTTCATGCTTCAGACCACAATATAGAGGAATGTCCGACACTACTCGTAAATATCTAGGAAAAAAGGAACCAAAATAACCAGAATGTCCAGTGGATTTCAGTCGAAAAAAGGGATGACGAACGGAACATCAACCTAGTTTGTCAAGGAGGAATGAAAACAGGAAACGATGCAGTTCGACAGGACCCAGCGTAGAACCAATGGGTAAATAAGAACCATGACCCCAAGAAGCAGTTTTACGCACAAAAGGAAAAGGAGATCTTTATAGAATCCTGACAAGAATTCCAAAAGGAGGACATAGCGTTGACTACACAGCAAAACATGGAAGCTCTGGAATATGACATGCCGCCATCACTGGACCATACCCACAGAAGACAACCTAGGGAAAAAGTAAGTACTCTCAAAGACTTTTTGTAATCATGCATCAAAATGTTAGGTGATCCCTCATCTATCAAAGTATTGTGACACATATTAGAGAAACGTAGCAGTGAGATGGAACAGAAGCCAAAACTGAAAACTGACAACCACCTACACACAAGAAGAAGAACAAGTAGAGAATTTAGAATCAATTCTAACATTGGGTATTTCAACATGGGAGATATTATACTAGATCTAGGATCCAAGGTGAACGTACTACCAAAAACTACATGGCAATGCATGGGAGAACCTACACTGTGATACTCAACTATTCAATTAAAGCTAGAAAATCAACATAGAGTTCTACCAATAGGTAGACTGAAAGGAGTAACTGTAGATATGGATGGCGTGCGCACTAAGGCAAACTTTGAAGTCATCGAAATAATAGACGGTACAACACCTTAGCTAGCGCTACTTGGTCTGGATTGGGCATTCGACAACCAAGCCATAATTAACTTGAAGACTAGAAAAATGACATTTGAGTTGGGAGACTACAGGGTTATATCCCCACTCGACCCATTAGAAGGTGAGAGGTTCGTCAAACCCACTTGTCTGGATCTGGACGAAATCGGCCAGTTGTACAGAACAACTACGTGCGATGAATGGACGAACAAAAATATGGGGTACTCAGTTGGCAGAGCATTAATTCTTGCACAACAAACTCAAACACTGGTTTAGAAAACTGGCAACAAAGACTACACGAAGTATCCACAAGAAGGTGTGCAAGAATAGACCGCACAGTAAGATGGCTTGGCACACAAATCAGAGAACCATCCATTTTTCACGGGCTAAATGATTTGGAAACTTTCTTGACACAATACAAAGATGAATTATTAGAGAATGAGAGACTATTAGCACTAGATTTAGCACTAAAGGATACACCTGCAAGATGGTGGGGTGCACACAAAGAGACTATCACAGAATGGTACCAATGCAAACGATTACTACGCATAAGGTTCTATGTAAAACAGATATGGAACAACTGACAAAAGTATGATGGACTAGGAATACTAGAAGAACACTTGGAGGCGTGTAAAACACTATGGAAAATGATACCACCAGAAGAATGGTCTCACCACTTCATTCATACTTTAGAAGGCATACCAGCGAATTGGTATATAGACCAGGGATTGTCAAAAGGAACCAAGACATGGGCGCCACTCCAACAGAACTTTACAGTCACTTTCTCATTTGAGCATGAGAACCCCAACATAGACACAGCCCTGAAATGGATCAGAGATGTCATATTCATTACAGAATTAGAAGTGGAAGTTATCACAGAGGTACTGTAGCGGAATAAGCAGACAGTCGAGGAATTGTTGTCGTGCTATTATGTACAGGAAGAAGCACCGAATGAAGATGATCTGCACGATATTCAGATCGAAGAAGTCAAAGGTGAGAGAAATGTGGAAGGACTACCCTTAGAATCAGAGGTCATATTTGCGCCAATCAAGATCAAGAAAGTTAACATAGGGACCATCGATCAGCCCAAAATGGCCAGCATTGGAGATTATTGGGACAAACAGACACTAGAAAGAATCACGGAATTGTTGTGCGAATACAATGACCTTTTTCCCATGAAAATTACAGAGATGAAAGGAATAGCCGAAGAATTAGGATAAATGAAGATACCACTTAGACCTGATGCAAGACCCATTAAACAATGACCATATAGACTGAACCCCATCTACAAATAGAAATTTAAAGATGAGATCGACAGGATGCTCGAGGCTGGCATCATCGAACTAGGCAAAGAATTAGAATGGATAAGCCCGATGGTAGTACAGGACAAGAAACAAGGAAGAGGGATCAGGATATGCGTCAACTTGAGGAAGTTGAATGATGCATGCTTACATGACACATTCCCCACACCATTCACGGACGAAGTACTCGAGAACGTAGGAGGACACGAAGCCTATTCATTCACCAATGGATTCTCGGGATATCATCATATTAAGATAGCACAAGAGGATAGGCACAAGACCACATTTGTGACAAAATGGGGATCTTATCAGTACACAGTCATACCAATCGGAGTGAAGAATGCACTTGCGATATTGTCCAGAGTGGTCAACTCAGCATTTAAGGAATTCATCCACCAATTTCTAGAAGTATATCTGGATGATAGGATGGTTTATAGCATGTTAAAAAACCATGTGGAAGTTTTATACCTGATGTTAGAACGATTTAGATAGTGCCAGATATCACTAAATATCACGAAATGCATATTTGGAATGCCATTTGGGATACTATTGGGACACATAGTATGCAAATAGGGTTTACTAGTGGATCCGACCGAAATCACAGTCATTGTTAACCTACCAGCACCAAAAACAGTCCCCCAACTAAGAGCAACATTAGGACATATGAGATATTACAGCAAATTCATCAAAGGCTTCGCACAAATTACATCACCTATGGAAAAACTGTTAAGAAAGGATACCAAGTATCAATGGAACGATGAGTGCCAACACGGTCTAGATACCCTGAAGGAAAAGATGGTCACTGCACCAATATTGGTATTTCCAGACTAGGAAAAGACATTCCATGTATATGTAGATGCATCAGCAATAGCACTTGGAGCTATTTTAGCACAACCAGGAGCAAGAGACTTGGATCACCTGATAGCATTCGCAAGAAGGAAATTATTAGACTCGGAATAGAATTATAACATGATGGAAAGAGAAGGCTTATCTATGGTTTACACACTACAGAAATACAAACATTACCTTTTGGGAAAACACTTTAATATGTTCACAGATCACTCAGCCCTGAAATACCTAGTTAACAAGCTAGTGTTGGGGGGGAGAATCTGTTGATGGTTACTGCTATTTCAAGAATTTGACTTCGAGGTAATAGTCAAAACAGGGACACTAAATGCAGGGACTGACCACCTATCAAGGTTCACAAATGGAGAGGAACCAATGAATTTGGAAGACAACTTTCCAGATGCACAGCTCTTCTCGGTATAGATTGTTGACGATTACTTCGCAGACATCATCCAGTACTTGAGCACAAGTACTACACCGCAAGGATATACCACTACGCAGAAGAAGAACTTGGTAGTCTACGCAGTCGACTATCAACTGATCGCAAGGCATCTATACAAAATAGGTGCAGATAGAATCTTACGAAGATACGTACTAGACCACAAACAATTGAGAATTTTAGGAGAAGCCCATGAACGAATAAAAGGAGGTCACTATGAAGGAAAGATACCGTGTAGAAGGTACTATGTGTAGGATTATGGTGGCCAACGATACATAGAGACTCAAAAGAATATTGTCAGCAATGTGAGGTCTATCAATGGGTCAACAAACCCAATAGAAGGGACGAGATGCCACTATGGCCACAAGTGACACTTCAGGCATTCGACAAATGGGAAATAGACTTTGTGGGACCCATTAACCCACCTGCGAAGAGAACAGGGGTGAGAGATATTATCACCGCGACCAAATATTTAACAAGATGGGAGGAAGTTGCACCAGTAAAAGATTACAGCACAGAAACAACTGCCCACTTTATTTTCGAACAGGTAATTACTAGATTTGGGTGCCTAAGAATTTTGATGAGTGATCAAGGAACACACTTCATCAACAGCACCATCTGAGTGATGTTCGAAGAGTTCAAAGTTCATCACAAAAAAAGCACACCATATCACCCATAGGCTAATGGCACAGTAGAAGCCTTCAATAAAATTCTAGAGAACGCCCTGACAAAGATATGCAACGTCAATAGGGATGATTAGGATCTCAAGGTACCAGTAGTACTATGGGTGTATAGAACCACATGCAAAAAGTTTACAAGTCACATGCCATTCAAACTGGTCTATGGTCAAGAAGCAGTAGTGTCATTAGAATTTCTAATACCTAGTCAATGTGTAGTAGCTATCACACAAGTGACAGAACGAGGTGCAATCCAGGAATGACTGGATCAATTACTGTCAATGGAGGAAGACTAAATCTTGGCAGGATTCCACCAACAAGTACAGAAAGCGAGAGACAAAGCATGGCATGACCGCCACATCAAGAGAAAGATGTTCAAGGAAGGAGATCTAGTATTGCTCTACAACAGTAAAGCATTGCAGCACCCAAGGAAGCTGAGGATGCATTGACTAGGACCATACGAGGTAAAAGTTGTCACGGACAAAGGAGTTGTACAGTTGAAATATCTAGTAGGTGCAGACCTCAGAGTAATGATCAATGGGAGTCTACTGAAGCTATACAAGAATAGTCGAATACCGACCACGCAGCAAAAAAAAAAAA
>JASDQU010109588.1:18917-64329 GCA_032191745.1 Picea mariana | reverse complement strand
TTCAGCAATAGGTGATTATAATTGATGAATAACCAAATGCATTAGTAGAATCTATTTATATTTTGAGTTATATGCATGTGATTCCTAGGAAGAAGTAGATTACATTAATAGTTCACAGAACAGGACCTTAATCAATAAACCCTTTATCCCCTACTCTGTCCTAGACTATAAACACCTGAGTCCTACAGTCAACCATATATAGTTATCTCCGGTGAGACTGCACAGTAGCCTCCAGGCACTACGTTGCCTTCTGGTTTACCAGGAGGACCGATAGTTAGAGGCTTTGCTGAAATCCTGAATGACATGAACCCTGGGTCAATAACTCGGATAACCTGAGAAGGGAGTCGATAAAAAGAAAACCAACAGTTTCCAAGTGGTTGCAAATCATATGGAGGAAACACCTAAGGATAGGGTTCCAGATATAGAAGATCAAACAATCCTAAAAGATTTTGAGGATGTGTTTAAGGACATACCAGGACTACCCCCAAAGAGAGATATTAAATTATCTATAAATTTGATGCATGGAGCAACTCCAGTGTCAAAGACTCCCTATAGAATGAGTACTCCAGAGCTGAAGGAGTTGCAAATGCATCTTGAATATATATTGAAGAAGGGATAGATATGCCCAAGTGTTTCACCTTGGGGTGCCCCAGTGTTATTTGTGAAGAAGAAAGATGGGACCTTGAGATTGTGTATTGATTTCAAGCAGTTAAATAAAATCATTGTGGAGAACAAGTATCATTTTCCAAGGATTGGTGATCTCTTTGACCAGTTGAAGAATGCAAGGATATTTTCAAAGATTTGTCTCAGGTCAAGATACCATCAAGTAAGGATTAAAGATGAAGACATCAGCAAGAATGCCTTCAGAACAAGGTATGGTCACTATGAGTTTATAGAGGTGCCATTTGGGTTATCAAATGTGCATGTTGTTTTCATGTGTTTGATGAATGGTGTTTTTCGAGAGTACTTAGATACGTTTTTCATTGTATTTTTGGATGACATCCTTGTATATTCCAAAACAGAAGAAGAACATAAGCATCACTTGAGGATGGTGTTGCAAGTGTTAAGAGAACGCCAGTTGTATGCCAAATTGAGCAAGTGCTCATTTTATTAGAACCAAATTCATTATTTGTGGCATATTATATCCAAAGAAGGGATAGAAGTGGATCTTGAAAAGAATGAGGCCATTAGAGGATGGCCATCACCCAAGAATGTGACAAAATACTATATACACTTGGTAGAGTTTGCTTACAATAATGGGTACCAAGCATCTCTAAAGATGAGCCCATTTGAAGAACTTTATGGAAGAAAGTGAAACACTCCTGTAAGTTGGGACAATCCAGCTGATAGGGAAATGGTTGTGCCAGAATTGATTAGAGAAATGGAAGAGAAAATCTTGAAGATTAAACATAATTTAAAGGCTGCCCAAGACAGGCAGAAAAGATATGTTGACAAGGGTAGAAGTCACAGGGAGTTTAAAGTGGGCAATCATGTATTCTTGAAGGTTAAGGCCAACATAAGTTCACTAAAGTTGGGAAACTATTCCAAGTTGGTAGCTAGATATTGTGGACTATTTGAAATACTAGAGAGGATTGGTCCAATAGCTTATATGATTGCATTTCTTGCATCTATGTCTATTCATAAGGTATTCCATGTATCACTGCTCAAGAAATATTTATCTGATGATAATCATGTAATCGATTGGAATGCGATTCAGGTGGAGCAAGAAGGTGTTATCCAAGTGCATCTGGTACACATTCTGGACCGGAAAATAAAACAAATTTGGAATAGATCCATAGGGATTTTAAAGGTCTAGTGGACCTGATATGGTCCTAAGGACACTACTTGGGAGCATGAGGATGCAATGCAGGAAGAATACTCGCATCTTTTTGAAGATTTTGAAAATATTGCTGATATGGTGTAAAAGAATTGCACTAAGGATAGTGAAAAAATAAGGGGAGGGGATTGTAATACCCCAAGGCCAAGCACCTAATCTTTAATCATGAATTGTAAACATGTTTCATAGGTTGGTGAGCCAAGTAATGATAATCTAGGAGGAGCCTAGGATGATAAGGCTAGGAGCATGTTTTGTATATGTAAATATTCAACTCATTAATATAAAAGCATCACTGTGTGTATACCAACCACGATAAAAGAGTATGGGGGACTAGGCTTCAATAGGCTAGGTAAGGGAGGGGGCTGAGAGGCTGGAAAAAGTGCTAAGCTTAAGAGCTTAAAACTCAGAGAATAATATATAATATTATTCTAAATGTTGTAAGGAGGATATGAATTTATCCTAAGTTCCTTTGGGGAAGGGGAACGACTTACAAATGGAGCGTTATGTGTCATATTAGGCACATGCAAATATATGTGGGTATTTTGACTATTTCAAGGATATTTTTTCCATTTCTTCCACTCACGCACGCAGCTAGCAGGAAACAGTAAAACCTAGAACGTCGTTGTTGAACCCTCGACCATCTCGAACCTCTGTAATGAGCCCGAACTGATATCCTGTTGAGCGTGTACCCTACAGGTTTCCTATGTTTCATCTGGCCAATTTCCCCGTGATTTCATCCTCAAGATTCTTTCCATACCTTGTGCATTTCATGCATGCACTAAACAAGCATGCAGCCAGAGCCATTTCTGCCATTGTGAACCTCTGTAATTTGTTGAGTGTTCCCCTTGACTTACCTGATTTGATGTTGTGGTTTGAAGAGGTGGGTTGTTAGGCCCGTGGTTGAAGAAACAGGTTGCCATGCATGTGAGAAACTATCTTCAAGTGAGAGAGTTGTTGGGGAAGTGAGTTCTCCTTGAGGGAGTCCAGTAGCAGCTAAAGAGATCTTAGAATTCTTGTTCATCCTGTTGTTGAAACCCTAGAAGGGAGGTGGAGTAGCCGATGGACTGTGTGACAATGAAGGTGTATACTCCTAGGGTGGGACAAGAATTTGGGGAATGAGAGTCTATGAGGAGTGGGCATAAGTGGATCCTTGGAGGAAATCCTTCTCGTAGACTGGTGCAACTTTCTATTGTCCTTACCTAGCCTAGGAATCCATTTTCTGATGGAGTCTAGTCCTAGATCAGGGGTGACCCACTGCTGAGAGTGATGAGAAATGTGGTCTAAGGATGGGAATTGTGTGAAAGGTCTACACGCAGTATATGCACTATAATTAAGAGATAAGTATAATTTTGTGCTTGATGGTTAAATAATGTATTTTAGTGAATTTTTGTCAATCTTATAATAATATCATTTGTTTCATTGCATGTATGTTTTATGTTATCTTTGTTTATTTCTGTTAAGTTTATATGTGATTTATTCTGCAAAGTGCTCTGTTTTCCATAGCCCAAAATGTCTATTTCTAGGCATGGACAATTTTGATTATCCATAACAGAGCTTGAGACCCTGTGTGTCTGAGGTATCATGGTCTAGCCTGTGGGTGGTCGGGGACATTACATATTGGTATTAGAGAAGTTTGGATTTTGAAGTAGTGGTGTTGTCCCCAACAAGGGTGGTTGGGGGATGTTACACTAAGGTACTAGCTGGTTTCTAGATCCATTTCCTAGATGATGTGTTGAATTTGATAGGAAGAGATCCATTGAAGGAGGGCCTTAATATATCCCCCATCAATCAACACAAAAAATACATCGAGAGATGATGTGAAAATATAGAATTGCCAAGTACAACTAACACAATGATGACCAACTTAGATTTTCAACAAGACAACAGATGACCAAGTTAGTCTTAACTTTCCTTGAGAATATAACACAACACAATGATGACTTGGCAACATAAACTCAAAATCATCAATGACACAACACGACAATGTAGGAGGCATTGGAAACAATCTCTGTGACTATTGGAAGAGTAACCAATCATAGGAGTATATGACATACTAATGGTATGGCTCCTAGGAAAGCTATAACCCAACTATAAGAGCATGACATAAACAGGTGCTATGCGCAAGGGAGACATGACTTATTGCTGCCATTTTTTGATAATACAGATTATGGTAAAAGCCCCTTCACTCTTTTGATTTTTTTTTAGTGTCTCCTTCATAGTTATATGAGCACAAAAGAGATAAAAGTGTTCTTGATAGTGTCCTTTTTATTTAGTTTTTATGAGTATGAAAAATAGGGAAAATTATACTCATTAGGTTTCTTTTTCATGGTTTAACAAGCACAAAGAAGATTTAAAAGTAAGCTCATTTGGAGAGACCAAGTGGCTAAAAAACATGCATCTATGTTCCAAGTGTTTGGAACCAACCTAGTCATAATGAATGCAATAAGGTATTGACTAGTGATGATCTATACACTACCATGGATATTTCACTGGACAATTTGTGACAATGGATCTAATAAAATTACTAAAATATTTATTGTGAATGTTAGTTTCCTTTAGATACCAGATTCTTTAATTACTGCTTTTTTTCTGCTTAAATGTATGAAATAGTTCAAATGTGAAAAATAGAGGACATAAATAAATACTCACACACCATCCAAAAATAAATACAAGATATGACCTGGGAAACCCAATACATGAGAAAACATAGCTAGAAGGTGAGGCTTCTTTGGTCTCTTTTCTTCAAATGAAAGTACAAAGAAAGAGGCACACTCTATGGAGTTTCCTTTGACACTGTGGCCTATATGGCTACTACATAATCTATACTCCTCTGTTATTCTCATAGAATAAAATTCTCAAATGTTTTTCTCATCTATGGAACAAGAAATAATGAAAAAGAATGGAACCCCTTCTCCTCCTAGTGGCTTGGTATTTAACATAGCCCGATACTTGTCTAGGGTTAGGGAATTGACTTCCTTGACCCTCAATTAATGATCATGTTTGGACCTTCTAGAATGTTCTATAAAATACAAAACATGTATATCCCCATATGTTTAAGTAACGGGGGTTAACATGTGTTAAAGAATGTTTCCGTTGCAGACTGGTGAAACCTCCCTTGGATTATAGACCCCTATACCAAGACAGAAACACTACAGGTGGACACTAACATTCATTTAAATTCAGTTTAACCAATCAAAAAGAGAGAGGGAGAAGGAGTGTGATGCACCTTGTTTCGAATTTTTTCCTCGGTGCTTCCAATATTAAACTGATCTCCAAAATCCTTGGCACAACTTGATACCTACATGGAAACAAATATAAACAAATATATCCTAGTCTAGTGGATTAGGTAAAGAAAATTCATCTACAAATATTGAAGGAATAGTAAACAAGCACATGCAAGAATACACAAACTCTAAGGAAATAGGCCAAGTATATTCAAATGAGAGCCCAAAGAGAATACTTACAAACCATGGATGATGATGCAGCCTCTCCAAGCTCCCCTCATCCAACCCTTGCACAAATCTTGACATAAAAATGTATATGCTGTTGGAAACTTGGTCAATACTAAGGGGGGAGGGGGGGTGAATCAGTATTGGTTAATTATTTAAACTTTTAATAATTTTAACTTTTTAACAGCAATTGATCAACAATAGTAAACTTGAATATAAAATCAATACAATTATACAAGTTACAATAATGATTGGTAGACACCAATCTCCTTGTTCATGGCTTCTACCCTAGGAAGCACCAAATTCCTTGTTTAGGGATTCAACCCTAGGAAGAACCAACTCCCTTTTTCTAGGGAACCAACCCTAGGAAGCACCTACTCCCTTGTTTTAGGGAACCAACCCTAGGAATCACCAACTCCATGTCTTCAAACTTTAATCAATAAAGGACATTAGTCATGTCTTGCTCCACCCTTCCACCCTCGTCACATAAGTATCTTGCCTTTCTTCCTTGGACTATGATATGCCTTTAGATCTTCTATGTAAACCCACAGAGACGCTTTCCTTTCACCTTTTTTGTATTCTTATATACTTTCCAAAAGGTATAAGGTTGAACAATTGTATCTTTTAGTAATGAAACATTGCACCCCTTCATTTAATTAACACAAATGGTGATTTTATTAATTGATTTTCGTACACAAAATTAGAAATTTATTTCGTATGACGATTATGGAGTGATAGAAATGAATTGTAAAATTATACGACATGGGTTTTGTGCATAAAATTCCCAATTATCCAACACGTGGGATGATTCCCCAAAAAGTGTGTGAAGTGGTCGATAAAGATGGTTCTTTGAAAGAAACTTGTGAAGATTTTACTTTTGTCGTCAGATGCCAGATCGACTTTAGTACATTTTTACCTTTTCATGAATGTCTTAAATTGACCTCCACATATATCCGTTGTTGGTGACTATTAAAATCAACTTGTAAAAATTTTACTTGATGGTGGATATTAGAATCGGTTCCCTCTCAGCTGCTAGTCACTAAAGATTCGACTTTGGTCTTCGATATTTTACTTCTTTGATTTAGACTTCTTCTACTTATCTGAATTTGACCTTTGACTTCTTCGACCTTTTTGATTTCTACCTTTGATTTTGACCTCTGATTTCTTTTAATTCGACCTTCATAACATTATGTCCAATATTGGCAATGCTTGACATTCAAGTCACCTTCATAACATTATGTCCAACATTGACAATGCTTGGCATTCAAGTCACCTTCATAACAATATGTCAAATATTTAAAATGCTTCTAAAACCTATAAATAAATGATACTTCACCTATCTATCAAGGTTGACATCAATGACAACCAAATTTTCAACAATCTCCCCCTTTGTTATTGATGGAAACCTAGTAAAAACAATCTTACTCCCCTTGTGAATGTATCTTTTATTTTGAGTTCTTTGAGCTGACTTTCTTTTACTCTTTATCTCTCCCCCTTTGAAAACAATGAAAAATGGAATATCTCTCTTCTCATCATGAGATGATTCTCCCTATGAGGTGATGCTTCCCTTGTTTTTGTGACATTTTTTTTGGACTTTGTTTTACAATTTATCTCTCCCCCTGTCAACAATTCTCCATTTTTTATTACTAATCCTAGACATTCAAAAAACCTTTCAAGGGAAACTGGACCTTTCTCATCATATGTCACATTTAATGTGTTTATCATAGTCATTTGATTATGTAGTAACCAACTTCAACTTCTACCTTCTTAGAAACACTATTAAATTGGTCATAGTATCTTTCAATGTAATGTTGCCTTAGATACTTGAGACATGTTTTAGTTTTTTCATGATACTTTAAACTATGGTCCTCTTCTAACCATGATGGTTGCTATACTATTGAATATTCATCATCATCATCACTATTTTGTGTAACAAAAACTTCTTCATCTTCTTCTTTATAAAAAAAAAAAATCATTTTTCTTTCATTGGCAAGTGGACTATTGATTTGCAGCACATCATCAAGAACTACAATTGTGTCATATTATTCTTTAGGAACTCTCCTTTCTTGACCTTGATTCACTTTATATGAAAAAAATTGACTTTTATATTCCTTATTCGAATCTTTACCCACCATTCTCCTATTATTAACTTCATCAATTTCAGGTGCAATATATTCATCATCTTTCTTTCTTTGTACTTCATATTTTATTTTCCATATCTTCTTATTTTGTTAGTCAGGGATTCCTATCTTCAAGGATTGCATTGGGAATATACATTCACTGGATTTATGTCCATAGTTGTTTCATCTTTGGCATTCAACATTGAGATTTTGTAAAGGAGGGAACAGATTGTAGTTTCTTTTCTTTGTATTGAACTTCTGGATTCTTTGGACATTTTTTGGATTGTCCCTTCTATAGGCTTTACAATGTACTGATTTGTGTCCAAAATTATTGCAGGAATAGAAATATCCAAGGAACATATACTGATATTTGTTAGAGGGATTTATTTTGGTGATTGTATTCTTCTTGTCATATTTTTCTTTAATAGGGGGTGTTGATTTTTGTTTATTTGGGATGGTCTCCAATGGCTTTATCCTTGCCTTATTATCTTTTCTTCTTAAGGGGTTTTTAAGAGCATATTCATAATTGATTGGTCTCTTTAAAAATCCTTCTAATGTAGAAGTTGAGCCTTGTGTGTATCCCAAACCAGTCTTATTGTTTGGTGACCTCTGACTACTGAGAATTTCATCCAAGATCTTTGAACTATTTTCAAATTTTTATCCCTTGTTTTCTTTCTCAAGTTCACCTTTTAGAATCTCAATCTCATATTCTAGATTCTGACATACTTGTTCTCTATCATTGAGTTGTTTTAAAATGACTTCTTCAATTCTTTTAGCTTCTAGGACTTGGGACTTCAAATCACTAATAATATGCTCTAATTCTTTGATGGTTCTTGATGCATCTATTTCTCTTGATTGGTGTGATTATTCAAACTCTTGAAGTTGTTCCCTCAATAGCTTTTCCTTATTTTTATATTTTCTTAGTTCCTCCAGAGAACTAATCAGTTATGATTCTAGTTCTACTACTCCTTCAAATTCAAATTTGTATTCATCGTTATTTTGAGTGATCACTCCCATAAATAGAAGCTCTAAATCTTCATATTCACTTTATTCAGAAGAGATGTTGTCCTCTTTGGTGTAGAGATTCTTATTTTGTTTGTAGTATTTATTTTTGTTCCTTATATTATCCTTCTTATGTTCTTTATGATTCTAAATTTCTTCATCATCGCTATCCTCCCGCTTGCAATATGGACTTTTGTTTGCAAAGTGTCCAAATTTTCCACAGTTGAAGCATATCTGAGGAAACTTCCCCATGTATTTACTAGTCCCTTTCTTGAGTTTCTTCATAAAGTTATATACTTCTTCATCAAATATATCTAATAAATATGCATTAAGTACATGCTCTTTCTTCTTCCTTGATTTTGATGCCTTGAAGGATGTTTCTCCTTTTTCTAGTTTTTCTTGTCCTGTTTTCATCTTATATGTTGTGAGGATCCCAAGTAGTTCATCCACTTTGAGCTTATCAAGATCTGGTCTGTCTTCAAGGGTATAAGTTTTGGCATCATACCTCATAGGTAATGATCTCAAGATATTTTGGACAACTAGTTTTTCTTTGAGTTCTTCTCCTAATGTTATGATTGAATTGACAATTTCATCAACTCTTTGAAGATATTCAACTATGTTTTCTTCCTCTTTCATTTTAAAATTTTCAAACTGAGTTCTATAGGTTTGCAGTTTGGCTTCCTTGACTTTGTTGTCTCCTTCATATATGACCTTCAGTTTATCCCAAATCTCTTTTTCTAACTTACAGTGCATTACCTTTACAAATATAAGATTGATTAATCCTCCTAGAATAGAATTGATTGCTCTTGAATTTTCATTGCATGACTTCTTTGCAACAATATCAATAGGTGGGGTAGATGGTGCAATAAAATCACTTTTAACATCTTTCCAAACATCACATCCAGGGGCCATGAGATAAATTTTCATTTTCACACTCCATAATGCATAATAATTCCCTTTGAACAAAGGTGCTTTGTTGGAATACATTACCTCTTGCTACTCCATTGATTCAAAATCTACCTTCCACTTTTTAGACTGTGTAGAAGACACTTCTATGATACCAATTGTTGGAAACTTGGTCAATACTAAGAGGGGGGGTGGGTGAATCAATATTGGTTAATTATTCAAAAATTTTATAATTTTAACTTATTAACAACAATTGATCAACAATAGTAAACTTGAATATAAAATCAATACAATTATACAAGTTACAATTATAATTGGGAGAAACCAACCTCCTTGTTTATAGATTCTGCTCTAGGAAACACCAACTTCCTTGTTTAGGGCTCCAGCCCTAGGAAGCACCAACTCCCTTGTTTTAGGGAACCAACCCTAAGAAGCACCTACTCCCTTGTTTTAGGGTACCAACCCTAGGAATCACCAACTCCCTTTATTCAAACTTTACTCAATAAAGGACATTAGTCCTACCTTGCTCCACTCTTCCACCCTTGTTACATAAGTATCTTGTATTTCTTCCTTGGACTCTGTTATGCCTTTAGATATTCTATGTAAACCCACAGAGACATTTTCCTTTCACCTTGTTTGTCATCTTATATACTTTACGAAAGGTACAAGGTTGAACCATTGTGTATTTTAGTAATGAAACATTGCACCCCTTCATTTAATTAACACAAATGGTGATTTTATTAATTGATTTTTGTACACAAAATTAAACATTTATTTCGTACGACGATTATGGAGTGTTGGAAATGAATTGTAAAATTATACGACATTGGTTTTATGCACAACATGCCCAATTAGCAGACACATGGGTTGTTTGCCCAAAATATTTGCGAGGTGGCTAGTACATGCAGTTCTTTGAAAGAAACTTGCCCAGATTTTACTTTCATCGTCGGATGCCAAATGGAATTCAATACAGTTTTACCTTTTCATGAATGTATTAAATCAACCTCCACATGTCTTTGTTGATGGTAATTATTAAAATCAGCTTGTAAACATTTTACTTTATGGTGCATATTAAAATCGGTTCCCTCTCAACAGCTAGTCACTAAATATTCGACTTTGGTCTTCGATTTTTTACTTCTTCGATTTCGACTTCTTCTACTTATCTGACTTCGACCTTTGAATTCTTTGACCTTTTTTATTTCTAACTTTGATTTTGACTTCTTTGAATTCAACTTTCATAACATTATGTCCAATATTGATAATGCTTGATATTCAAGTCACCTTCATAACATTATGTCCAATATTGACAATGCTTGACATTCAAGTCACCTTCATAACAATATGTCGAATATTGAAAATGCTTCTCAAACCAATAAATCAATGATACTTCACCTATCTATCAAGGTTGACATCAATGACAACCAAATTGTCAACAGACGCTTCCTATAGAACCAAAGGTTTGATACCTATAATATTCCCCCTCTCACCATGGAAAGCCCTCAATATATAGGCTTGAGAGGCACAAATACCATGAGAAAAAGAGGGATATGGCTCCTTGAGGCTTGGATCAAATACTAAAGTGAATCTCAAGCATGAGGGTTGAACACAACTACCCCAATTTGAAGCAGTTGGCTCATAGATTAAGGTGGGGAAGATCCCCCTTTTCTCTCAACAAGAATGTTGCTCCCCCCATATAGAGACAGGGCACCACCAAGGAAATGTTGCTCCCCTATAATGGTAGAGGGGGCACCATGTGTCCACCCCAAATATGGTCAGGGGGGCACCACCCTTCATAAATTCTCAAAAAAGGGTTGAAGTTTCCAAGGAAAAAGTGTGTTTTGACCTAGAAATGATGGTTTTCCTCCTCCCATATGAATTAGGGGTCTTGAACAACTGTTTTAATGGTGTGAAGGGGTGGATATACCTCAAAAGGTGAATGAGACACTAGGGAAGTTGCATACGACACTAGTGACAATGAACGCAACACTTACCAAGGTGCATACATCACTTTGCGACACTTTGGGTGCAAAACACAAATGTGACATTTTGATGTGTAACAAATTCCCCCTAAAGTTTGAGGTAAGAAGAGAAAATGATGGCCGAAACAGTTTACAAATTATTCAATGCAAGGGTACTGGAGTGGGAGAACCTGGTAGAAGCTACAAACAATCATCAAACAATATTAATATATTTTTCATTTCTGAGGCAGGCATACTTATGCTCGGAATATGAGATGACTCAAAGCATGGTCGCCGACCAATACACTCCAGATCCATGAAATAGTGACTAAGAATGTAACACACCCACGATGAGGCATAAAAATTTTCACTTTTCCTAATGGACAGATTCTCCATCCATGGTTTCTAACTTAGAAAGTCAGGGAACTAGTCCGACATACCGGTCAAGGATATTCGATTCTGGAGCCAAAGGACTCTCTGAGACCTTGATGTTCTCATTCTGTAATTAGATGTTGACCCTTTTGGTTTCCTGGTGTGGGTCTAAAGGTACCCACGTCCCTCCTCTTCGAGCCTGCGAAATCTCAAAGTCTGGGCGCTAGATTCTTTTATGATAAGCCCCTTTCTTGATATGACCTTGGGTGATAAACTCACATAACCACGCAACTATGGGCGCAACCAAGGGTGGTTTGAAACCAAAATACTTTTCTCCCTGCAATTCATCCTGAGCCTCCATGTGTCCTTTCTCTAAAACCATGGTCTGGATTGTGGCCCGCCCTCAACATTTTAAAGTTCACGCACCTTCGATCCCCGCAATTCAATGGGACCTTTGATCTCATGATCTTGATGGTACTCCTGAACTGATGGCTTAGATCTTCCCCTTTTTAAATCAACAGACGTGATTTTATTTAGGACTTCGACATTCAGAGTTTTCAACTCTTAAACCTTGTTTTCTCTGTAGTGACTATCTCTCGAAGTGGAAGACCTACTGACACCTGTCCCTCCCAATCGAGTGGTTCACATGAACTCTTGCTCTCTGGCCTTCGCGAATTATTGTTCAATACCCTCTCTTTATTCCAGAGTGATTTCTCTCGAAGTGGCATATTGTTTTCCACGCATCCTCTCAAAATCAACGGCCTTGGTCCTCTTCGGGACTTTGACACTTTTCAACCAAGATGTGATCTATGGATTTCATCTCCCTTCTCGATCAATGGTCAATATTCTTCTTCGAAACTTCAGTGCTTTAAAAATATTCTCCTTTGCATTCTCCTGGAGTGCTTCCACCCAAAATCCATGACCTGTCGCCATGCACCCTTCTGGATCTACAATCCATATTCACTTCGATTTTTCGGCTCTCCAACCTTTAGGAGTTTCAACTCTCAACTGAAACTCTCAAAGTGTTTTTCCCAAAATCTCTGGTCTAATGAAACATGTCTCATGTCGACCAACGGACGGGATCTACTTTGGCCCTTCATCTTTTCGGCTCTTCAGGCTTTAGAAGTTTCAAACTTCTACACTCTTGTTTCTTCTGAAGTTCATTCACCCGGAGATTCTGATCTATCAACACGTACCCCTCCTAGTGATCGATGACCAGGACCTACTTTGGCTCTTTACCTGGAGTCCATAGAATTACTCCACCTGTCTTATGGATCTAACGACTGATGTTTACTTCGGGTCTTCAGATTTCTCAAACCTCAACTTTCCTCTTCCTTCGAAGTACATGGATTTCTGCCGCGTGTCCCTCTGAATGGATGGCTGAAATTTACTTCGGATTTCCAGGGTTCAGAAATCTAAACTCTCAACCTTTACTCCCTCCTGAAGCTCATGATCTGTCGCCACGCGTCTCTCTAGATCTAATGATCCAGATTCACTCTGGACTTTGGGTTTCGGGAGTTTCAACTCTCAACTGAAACCTTTGAAGTGATTTTTCAGGAGCCTTGGATCTGTGTACATATACCTCCCCTGATGACCAACGATTAGGATTTACTTCGATGATTTAAAAATATCCTTGACCACAAGCTCTCGCTCAGAGGTTGTGAATATTCTCCCCACAACTGATCTAACGGATGTTGTCGCTCCTCCTCTTGAGATTTTAACTCTTTCTGACTTGGAAGAATTTTGTAGATGTTCAAAGGCCTCAGCCTTCGTTCCTCTTGCAAACTTGGCTATCTTGGGTCTTAGATTTTCTCTTGAAAAAGTTATCTCTTCTTAGATTTTCAATTCTCTCAGACCAACGATACCGAAGGACTCCATTACTCCACAGATTTACTAAGGGGCTCACGACCATCCATCTCACAACAGTTCAAGGTCCGACGGTCATGATCCAACCAATACCGAGGTGTCCATCAATCGATGGTTCAGAGTAATTGCGAGGTCCAACCTCCGCAATATGGGAAGTTCTTCCTCGACTCTAGTCAAATCCTAGTCATTGATATTCCATTCCTAGCGAGATCAATGATGTGGGTTGATTGTGGGTTGTGAACTAGCAGGTTTGCTAAATTCACCTTCACTCTCCACAATGATTCCCAACTTTGATTAAATCAAGCGGCTAGTGTTTGATTCGGTAACTCCAGTGAGTATTTGAGTCGATCCAATGACTGGGATGGCCTCTCCTCCCGTTAAATGGCTCGCATCCATATATGTTGTCAGATTCTTAATTCATCGATAGTTCGGGTAACTTGACTATCATCTACTTCCTAGATCTGACGGTCAGGATGTTTCCCGGGCATCCTCAAATCTAAGGTTCAGAGTTAACTTCAGGACTTAAAAACTTTGGGGATTTTTCCTCCCTTATGAGGAACTTGTTCAATTCACCAAATTCACGAAGTCTGAATGACTCCAAGGGTTAACTATCATGCTCTTTCCTGTATCCAATGGTCACAATGGACCATGGCTTCTTCCAAATAAATTTCATTCGTTCATCTTCCCAAACAAAGGAACCATCCCCTTCGATACTTTGACCTTGCTACTCTCCCTGAGCTTTGTTAGCTCTAAAAGGCTTAAGAGCTTTGTGCTCTTTCTCCTGAACTTAACATTTAGAAGGGTATTCTGCACACCCCTTCCACTCCTTTATCAAGTTTAGAACTTGAGGATTTCTCAGTCTCTGCCCACTCTATAGAGATTCTGTGCATATCTTCACTACCTCTCCTATTCTTAATAGATTTTGTCCTCTTGGAGACTAAGCGTAACTATGCCCAAGGTCGACGAACTCAAAATCCTCTTATTATAAATTATGCCACCACAGGGCTCGGGCATTTACATGTACAAATCAGACAATTCCATACTTGCTTAAATACACAATCTAAACAAGAATAAAGAGATACAGTATAACCATTAAGAAAACATACACATCCCTAGGTCATTCACAGTATATCCCATTTCATTACATAATTACAACTCAATTTCACAGGGTATGAGAATACTTATCTATTGCAAGTTACATCCAACCAACTGATTGAGGGTGTGTACCTTTCCACCCAACCATAGGCTCAGAGGCATTCACTCTTAGCACTCTGGCTACTCCCATGCCAAGCCATGATATTAATAGGGATTTTGCGACATCTCTCATAGAGACTCTCTCTGTCTCAGCGACCCTGCGAGGTTTATCATATGCTTCCTCAACATCAAGCTCATGTTCGGTCCCTCGGGTCGTGTTCTCTTCAATTCCTTTCAATTCACGCATCTCCCTTATGAGATTGCACTCTCCTCAAATCTCTTGTTGTGTCTCTGTATGTATCTTACCGTCCCTCCTCTCAAAGGTTTCTGACCTATCATGTTCCTTCTGTTAGAAGGAATCTCGGGTCTGTAGGTCTCTGTGGTACTTCAAGCTGACATCCTATAGCTAGACCATGCTTCCATTCATGGGGGTGGCTGATAATTCAACCACTGTCCCTTTCTTCATTAACTAATTTCTTTCCTCTAGAGATATCATGGCTTGAACTTCAAGGCTTCACACCCCCTACAGTCAGTTATGGGTAGTTTAACAATAACACATTTACATTATCCACATGCCTTAGCATTGTAATCCTATTTTATGATTAATTACAAGTTGGGGGAAACAGGGTGTTAGAATTCCCTCCCCCTTGAAGGAACATTGTCCTCAGTGATCTTTCTCAAAAACACCTATCATGCCTTTCTCATTCAGTTGTTTCAGAAATCTTGATCCTTCTTTCTCAGTCAGTTCCTTTTTCAGACCCTTAATATTGGTCACCTTCTTTCAATATTTTTTTGACAACAAGCACGTTAATCATAGTCTTATGCAAAAACATTGCATAAAAAAAAATTCTAGGAAATTTTCATAATCTTAGCACAATAATTATCTACGCAGTTTGTTTATTTGTATCCACATAGTTTTTTTGTTATCCAAGCTCATTTTTTTTTCTTGACATACCCATTGGGTGCATGATCCCAATCAATATTTTACAAGAAATATCAAGGTTTCATCTTCCTTTAAGTCACTCACCCTCCAGGCCCAGGCTCAGGCATCCCCTTCTCTGTTATACAGTCCCTCAAGTGATCCATCTTGCCTTGCCAAGGATTTCTCACACAGGAAGAACTACCCATCATGTGCATGATCCAAATCAATATTTTACAAGAACTATTAAGGCCTCCTCTTCTTTACAGTCACTCACCCTCTAGGCCCAAGCTCAGGCATCCCCTTCTCTACTATACAGTCCCTCAGGTGATCCATCTTTCCTTGTCAAGTTTTTCTCGCACAAAAATAATTCTAGAGACTCTATCGAGTCTTACAGTTGAGTCCCTCAAACTTGCTCTGTCGAGGAATCCCTCTGGCTTGTTTTACCTCAACACAACATATTCTAGGCAATCGTGTCTTACCACGGGGTTCTCATGGCTTAGCAGTAGCCACTTTTCATACTTTTATAGCTTGACAGCCTTCCGGCTCAACTAAAGTTAGGGACGAAGGTTACTCTCCTTCTCCTGAATCAATCATAGATAGGGACGAAGGTTACTCTCCTTCTCCTGAGTCAATCTCTATTTCATGCAATTAGATTATACTCTTTCTCACAGTTCTCGCTCAAACCTAAGAGTTCATTCTCTCATCTATGCACTCTTCACAGATCTTTCCCTTTCACATGTATCACATGTATACATAAATTCATCAGACATCATAGATTTTAAATTCAAAAATTTTCTTGTAAATCTATCTCCCATAGATTTCCAAATTCCACATTTTGTTCTCATATTTGTTTCACACAGGAACCATATTCATAATTATGGGACTTTCCTTCTCATAGAGATTTGGCTCAGTAGGAAATTGGTCTTCCTTATGGCTTACAATGTTGCCATATTCAAGACTCCTTTGCTTCCTTCACTTTCAACTTCAATCAACCAAACAAATTGTTAGTTTCTCATGCTCATTTATTTTTATTGCACCTTTATAACGTCATCACAACCAATTTTAGAATTTTGCATACTATCAATCAAATTCACTTTATCAAATAGGAAATACCATTCCTTGGAGTTTGGCTCAATAGGCAATTGGTCTTCCTTATGGGCTTACAATACTGCCATATCCAAGACCCATTTCCTCCTGCAATTTCAACATTTCTCAACCAAACAAATTGTTAGTTTTCATGCACATTACCTTTTTAAAGTCAAGCATACTAACAATCCAAATCATTTTCATCTATTTAAGGATACAAAGAAAAAGGACACATCATCCCTTACCTATGCATCATTTCATCCTACCAATTTTTTTAGAATGTAATTCAGATATCAATTGACTTTAGTGAATGTGCCAACATTCATGGCCACATTCATACCCAATGCACCCTTCCATTGATTTTTAATTTCCCCACACTTTACGACATGTACTTTGCCATGGTGCGTTGGAGGTTAGCCAAGCTTTTCACCATATGGCTTATTCATTCTCATAGTCATCCTCTGATTGAGGTTGTTCATTATTGGTAACTGTCTTTCTCAACAGTTCCAATCTATTTCTTGACATACACCATAAACACATTAGTCGTCATGTAAATTAAAAATGCAAGTATCATAGCATTTAAATTAATAAAACATTTTCAAACATGTCCTAGCATATCTGTATGCACTTCATCACATTATCCTTAATGTTTTCATGAGTGTAACACAACAGTTCTCAATCATTTCTACAGTAATACAACCATCATCACTATGGTGTCGAAACATTTACTTTCATTTGCGTTCTCCCAGAGTTCTTCCACCCAGAATCCATGATCTGTCACCACACGCCCTTCTAGATCTACGGTCCATATTCACTTCGGGTCTCCGGCTCTCCAGGCTTCGAGAGTTACATTTCTCAACTGAAAATATCAGAGTGTTTTTCCTAAAATCTCTGGTCTAATCACACGTGTCTCCTGTTGGCCAACGAATGGGATCCACTTTGGCCCTTTGGCTCTTTGGCTCTTTGGGCTTCAGAAGTTTCAAACTTCTACGCTATCATTTCTTCCAAAGTTCATTCACCCAGAAATTCTGATCTATCGACACGTACCCCTCCTGGTGATCAATGGCCATGACCTACTTCATCTCTTTACCCGAAGTACACAAACTTATGCCACATGTCCTCTAGATATGATGATTGACATTTACTTCGGGTCTTTAGAGTTCTCAAACCTCAAATTTCTCCTTCCTTCAAAGTGCATGGATATTTTCTGCGTGTCCCTCTGAATCGGACGGCTGAAATTCACTTCAAATTTTTGGGGTTTGGAAATCTCAACTCTCAANCTCTGGATCTGGGGATCTAGATTCACTCTGGACTTTGGGTTTCAGGAGTTGCAACTCTCAACTGAAACCTTCGAAGTGATTTTTCCCAGAGCCTTGGATCTATGGACATGTACCTCCCCTGACAAACAATGATTAGGATTTACTTCGGTGATTTCAAACACTCCTTTACCACAAGCTCTCGCTCAGGAATTGTGGATTTTGTGCCACCTGTACCTCTTGGTGATGAACAGTCCCAAATTACTTCGGGACTTCGAGTTGGCCAGTCAATCCTCTTGTGCACACAAAGGTTAACACTCGTGCACTTTACCTTATATTGGATGACTATCATCCCCTTGCGCTAAGATCTAATGGTTAGGATCTGTTCCTTCTCCGCGCTTCTCCTCTGTTTCCCTAGACGTTGATCTAATGGTCTAGGCTTCTCCCCACAACTGATCCAACGGCTTGTGTCGCTCCTCCTCTTGAGATTTTAACTTCTTCCAAATTGGAAGAGTTTTGTAGATGTTCAAAGGCCTCACCCTTCGTTCCTCTTGTAAGCCTGACTATCTTGGTTCTTGCCTTTGCTCTTGAAAATGTTGTCTCTTCTGAGATTTTTTATTCTCTCAGACCAACGATATCGAAGGACTCTATTACTCTGCGGATTTCCTAATGGGCTCATGGCCATACATATCGCAACGGTTCAAGCTCCGACGATCATGATCCGACCAATACTGAGGTGCCATCGATCGATGATTCACAGTAATTATGGGTTCCAACCTCCGCAATATTGGAAGTGCTCGCTCCACTCTAGTCTAATCCAAGTCATTTATCTTCCATTCCCAACGAGATCAACAACATGGTTTGATTGTGGTCCATGAACTAGAAGGTCTGCTAAATTCTCCTAACCGTCGATTAAATCGAGCGATTGGTGTTTGATTCGGTAACTCCAGTGAATATTTGAGTCGATCTGACGATCAGGATGGCTTCTCCTCCCATTAAATGGCTTACATCCATCTTCGTTGTCAGATTCTTAAGTCATCGGTAGTTCGGGTAACTTGACTATCATCTACTTCCTAGATCTGATGATCGGAATGTTTCTCGGGCATCCTCAAATCTAAGGTTCAAAGTTAACTTCAGGACTTCAGAGCTTTGGGGATTTTTCCTCCCTTACGACAAAATTTTTCAATTCATCGAACTCGTGAAGTCTGAATGACTCCAAGGGTTAACTCTCGCGCTCTTTCCCATATCCAATGGTCACAACGGATTGTGGCTTCTTCTAAACAGATTTTGTCCATTCGTCCTACCCAAAAAAGGAACCATCCCCTTCGATACTTCGACCTCACTACTCTCCCTGAGATTTTTTATCTCTTAAAGGATTAAGATATTTGCACTCTTTCTCCTGAACTTAACGTTTAGAAGGGTCTTTTGCACACCCCTTGCGCTCCTTTATCAAGTTTAGAACTTGAGGAGTACTCAGTCTTTGCTCACTCTATAGAGATTCTGTGCATATCTGCACTACCTCTCCTGAGCTTAATAGACTTCGTCCTCCCGGAGACTTAGGGTAACTGTGCCCAAGGTCGATGAACTCACAGTCCTCTTATTTTAACTTAATCCACCACAAGGCTCGAGAATTTACGTGTACAAATCAGATAATTCCATACTTGCTTAAATACACAATATAAACAAGAATAAAGAGATACAGTATAACCATTAAGAAAACATACACATCCCTAGGTCGTTCACAGTATATCCCATTTCATTACATAATTACAACTCAATTTCAGAGGGTATGAGAATAATTATCAATTACAAGTTGCATCCAACTAACTGATTGTGGGTGTGTTCCTTTCTACCCAACCATAGGCTCAAAGGCATTCATTATTAGCACTATGTCCACCCTCATGCCAAGCCATGATATCACTAGGGAGTTTATGACATCTCTCATAGAGACTCTCTTTGTATTAGCGACCCTGCGAGGTTTATCAGATGCTTCCTCAGCATCAAGCTTGCATTCAGTCCCTCAGGTCATGTTATCTGCACTTCCTTTCGGCTCGTGCATCTCCCTTATGAGCTTGTGCTCTCTCACGTCTCTTGTTGTGTCTCTGTATGTATCTTACCTTCCCTCCTCTGGAAGGTTTTCGACCTGTCTTATTCCTTATGTTAGAAGGAAGCTTGGGTCTGCAAGTCTCTGTGGTACTTCGAGCTGACTTCCTGCAGCTAGACCATGCTTCCATTCATTGGAGTGGTTGATAATTCAACCACTGGTCCTTTCTTCATTAACCGATTTCTTTCCTCTAGAGATATCATGGCTCGTACTTCAAGGCTTCACCCCCCAACAGTTAGTTATGGGTTGTTTAACAATAATACATTTACATTATCCACATGCCTTAGCATGGTAATCTTATTTTATGATTAATTACAAGCAAGTATTAATTTATTAATATATCAATTTTGTGATATTTATTTTTCATATATTAATATAAAAATACTTTATTGTCATGTTATTGTTTTAGGAAAATTATGAAAAACCCATAGGACCAACGAGCTGATATTCGAAACATGCCAGTAGGAATGTCCAAAAAAGTGTACAAGTATATGGTCAAAGAATTGGGCATAATTGCATCACAAGAGGAGCCATCTCAACAACAATGTGCTTCAAATGTATGTAACCATTGAATTTTTATATTAGGTACAAATAAATAATCATACATTAAATATTGATTTTCAAATATTCCCTCACAAAAAATAAAAGAAATTGGAACTCATTATGCACAATGAGTAATTGTTATCTCCTTATAACAACTTAAGTTTTTTTTTGTATATTTTAAGTTGTTTTACAATAGTCGTCCTTGAATGTCTTCAAACAGGTGCTAACATACAAAGAAGAGCCATTAGAAAAATTGATTGACATTGGGTTAATTAAGGGTTGTGAGTATATGTTGACATATCAAAAATTAATTGTCGAATTTTGTAAGTATAATCTATGTTGTTTTACTTCTATCATTTTATAATTAATGAAACAAAAATAATACTTTATATTGAATCTATGATTTATTATGGGGTATAAACCTTGCAAGAAACAAAGTATGGAACTGAGCCAATAGAAGAATTGTTGAAACAAGGCATGAGAATTGATTTTGAACATATGTGTATGATTCATGAGCCACTTATTTCTTTGGAGGTACATCGCTTTTTAATTTACATTCATGTATAATATTTATTTCAATTTTCATTATTCTCACCAATGTAGATAGACTCATTAGAATTTATTTATATGTTTGTAGATAGAACTTCAAGAGGAACAAAACAATCGAGACAATCAACCAAACATTCAAAAAAATAACCCATCGCATGAAAGTAGCTCAAACACTAATAACAGTTCCAGTGAAGAATGATGACCAATATATTTGGATATCAATGCAAGTTGCAATTGTATTTTTTTGAAATAATTGTCTGTGAAAATCAGACATTTTTGTTTAATGTAATGGACATAGTGTCCCAATTGAAAGACAAGGGATTACCGATAAGTGTCCCATTTTGTATGACAAAGACCCTCTTATTCATATAATAAAATATGTTTTAATTTATTATATTCTATTTTCCAATGTCACTGTGAAATGTTACACCGCTAATTAAATATATGGATGACTAAATATTATAATGAAGAGATGCAAAATATCTTGATATAACAAATTAATCCAAACATCATATCCAAATTCACTAATCAAAATATAAGATATATGTAAATTTTTTGATAAATAAAGGAATTAAAACTAACAATAATTACACCATCACAGGTCGATGTTTCTCGGTGTATTTTAAATATTAATCTCATCGGCACATTTAATATTAAAACTCATCGGTGTGTTTCATATGAAATTCACACCGGTGCTTTTATGTAATCAATTAACATTGGTTTCAATATTAATTTAATACCACAAAATTATATTAAAAATTTGGCCATCAGTGCATTAATCTTATACAAAGCACCAGTGTGTATGTATTATTGATATGCACCAGTGTTATTTTGTTATTGATAAGCATCGGGGCTTGTTCGTTACTACAATGCATCGGTTCTTTCGATATTTAATGCATCGGGCATTTTTCCCTGTAACACACTGGTGCATATTATTTTATACAACATCGGTGCCTTCTTATTAATAACGCATTGGTTCATTCTATGCAGAAATCCCTAGTGCTTAATTATTTATAGCTCTCCTGATGCATTTTGATGTTAAAGTCCCAATGATTATAATAAAAACACCCCAGTGCTTAAATATTTTACTACCGTGGTGCTTTCATATTTTACTGCCTCGATGCTTGACGTTCAGTGTACAACACTGGTGCTATAGGTGTCTGTACGCACCGATTATTTTTCCTTATAAGAATGCATCAATTTGTAAACATCTGCTAATACCTCCGTCCACCTAGATTTTTTTAGTTATAATCAAATTATGTTATAGTATCCACAAAAACATTCGTTATCGATAATAGATGTTGTAGCAGAGGAGTTTTTGAGAATTTTTTCCAATTTGTAACACTAGAAACCTCTGCTATAACCTCCACTAAAGGGTCTTTTCCTTGTAGTGTCTAAAGGAAAGGAAGTACTTTTCACTTTTCGTATTTTTTTGTTACATTGAAAATCAACAACCTCACATGCACTTAATAAAATCTCAAAAACACCCAAGTGAATGAACATAATTTCACCAGTTTATCGTACCAATGTAATCTCTGAATATGAAACTCATGATATGCAATAATATATATTTTTTTTTATTTTTATAAAGAAAAATGCAGATGTGAAAAATAAACCAGCAAATCATGCAAATTAATGAAGCATGCAAATCAACAATGCATGCAAATAACAAAATCAACAAAGTATGAAAATCAATAATGCATGCAAATAAACAAAGAATGCAAATCAATCAAGCATGAAAATCATAAACACATGCAAATCAACAAATCAGCAAAGCATGCAAATCAATAAATCAACAAAGCATGCAAATCAACAATGCAACAAAGGATGGAAATCAACCGAAAAAAGAAAAAATAAAGAAGACCTGGTACAGATCTAGAAGATATGACCACCTAGTGAATGAGGAGAAAGGTGATTAACCAAACAAACTTTTTAGAAAGCATAGAAAATGAGGGAAATCAAATCTAGGGAAGAATAAAATATTCAATCCCCAATGGAGTTGTCAATTCTATTATAGAGAAAAACCCTCCAGCAGATAGGAAATCTCTCCCTTATATCTACCCTTTATCTAAAATGGAAAATTGATAGATCACTATACTAGTTTTACGAGATCTATGAGATTAAGTTCTACTTATGCTGTGAAAGATAAACATGCACATGGTTTTCAATGGTTCTCCTTAAGTAATCCTAGCTAGCGTAGCTCCAAAGATCCATCCCTATCTCCTGCATGTAACACCCTATTTTTCCCACAAGACTATAATAATGCTAAGACTTCATATAAGTATGTTTATGAGGCATGTAATCATGTTTTAATTAATGAATACACCAAACAATTGAATGAGAGGGAACAACCTTGAAAGTACTGGCCATGATACACAAGCGGGAATTGATGAAGAAAGGATTAATTAAGTGGTTGGGTGAGGTGGAGATGATTTGATTTTATGAACAAAATATGAAGCTTGTTTAACAAGCTAACCTATGCTTGCTAAGAAAAAACTCATACCTTCCAGCGTACCCAATCCAAATTGTGCCACGTGACAAGTTATGGAAGGTCATGGAAGTGATTGAGGTAGTTAATGGTTGTTGATAGATTGGTCTTTTAGGAAAGTAAAGGACCAAATGAATGGCCTAATAACAAGACATCATGGTTTTTCCCTTCATAATGGAAACTACGATATGTAGGTTTCATCTGCAGGAAGGTCTTGGGAATCCCAACAAGATCAATTATGGAAGAGGCTAAAGGTGAAAAAACACCATTAAAGACACACATGAAAATATGTTAGACTAGACACTCAATAAGCAAAGTGTGGTAACAAAAGACAAAAGGAGGAGTACTAACATCATCATTTTCATTGAGGCTTGGATTGTCAGTAAATTCCTTTTATTCCTCAACGTTGCAATGTTCTTCCATTTAGCTACATCTAGGATTGTTTTGGCAATCATTTTTCTAATGGCAATGTCCAACTATGTGAAAATATCAAAGTTTGTAATGAACCAAATGCTTACAGAATATAACATAAGTACACACCATGTACATAATGTGAGTGTGGAGCACAACTCCAAGATAGATAAGTTAAAAAATAACTCCTTAAAGAATAGGGGAACCCCCTCCAAATAACCAAATAGAATCATACATCACAATTCACATGTCACAGTAATGAATACATGATCTCTTATATATAGTTGTTCACACTTGCACATGAGGCCCCTTTACTACTAGGTCGACCCTATTAAATATATATTTACATATTACATGTACATGTAGGCCCATTAATTCCCCCCTTGGGGTCATATCATATACATTTACCCATATATATGCCCCCCTTCGGTCATAACATAGTACCCTCCTTCAAAAAGATTTTTCATCAAAGCTTTGTAATTAAAGGCTTCACATGTGATGAGATGTTGGCCCTTGGTTATGGAAGCAAGTGAATATTAAGGGAGAAAAGGAAAAATGTGAACTGCGCGGAAGACACAATGACTGATACTAGGTTGAAGTAAGAAAAAGAGAATAAAATACAGTGTGAAGTAAGAGAAACAAATTAGTTGGACGAGGAGATCTAGGATGATAGACCAACAAGTAAGATGGATCATGGACAACTCAACAAGTAGAAAAAGGCATCGTTGGATGCTTTGGAGCACTGCATGAGAAGGAAGGAAAGACAAGTTGGCGAAGCCCAGAAAACGTGGGTCAAGTTGACCTAGGGTTTTAGACACCCAAGGTTTTGGCATCTAGGGTTTTGACACTTAGGTCTCGACCTAAGGATGTCGGTGAGAGATTGTAATGTATAAATAAAGCTCTAAATGACCTAGGATGGGTTGGTTCTAAGTTAGTTGAGAATTCATTATTGTTGTGTGATCGAGTGAGTATTATTGTGTGAGAGAGAAGTGTTGAGTATGAGAGCCTTCTGGTATTGTAAGATCTTCAGCTGGGTGCAAAGATCAACCATGTAGCTGGGTGCGTAGGGAGGGGGGAGAAAGAGAGAGGAGATGGGAAGATCTGCTAGCTAAGAGTGCAAATAAGAACTGTATTCTTCCATATTAATATATCTTAAAGCACAGTTTTGTGGACGTAGCCCTAGGGAGAGGGTAAACCACATATATCTTGTGTTATGTGTGATTAATGTTGTGTTCTTTGTCATTTGATATGATTCTATTATGATATTGCATTAGATATGAAATATAACCTACGCAGTAGGTTTAAGGAAGATAAAGAATAACTAGTTGATTGTGTGTTGTTGTTGTGAATCCACTCTGCATTTTCTCTAGTTGTAAACACTTGTGTCATGCAACCCCTTATAGCTACTTCGGGTGAGACTTCATCTGCCTCACAGGTGTTGCTGAAAGGGATAGTAGTTAGGGCTTGTTGGTGCGCTCTTGGAGTTGAACCCTGGGTCTGCCCCTGTGCCAACAAATGGTTCCGTTGTCGGGACCGGAATCTTCTTGAGGGAATGTCAAGGTGGTTTCCATCGAAGACAGAGATTCAGAAGTGGATAGAAGATCAATAAAATGACTTTGTTGAAGCCTAGAACAAAAACCCTATTCTTAGTACAGAGGATTGGTTAGGAAGATATATCTTTACTGATGTACACGAGATTTTCTTTAGAGGAATCCATTGGGAGCTATATGAGTGCTTAGCTAGGTTAGCAGATACCCAATTTGAGATCAGATCTAGACCACATGTCATTTGGATGGCAATGCTAATCAAGAAAGTTAAGAGAGTTGATAATGTCATGTCAAGACCAATAGATCACTAGTTTGATAGTACCATCAGAGGGTATATCACTGAGTTTGTTGTTGACAAAGTGCAATCGTATAGCCAAGCAGAGAGATATTTCTTTAAGGGAACTAGAGGAAAATTTTTACATTTTCTAAAGTTGAAGATCAAGATGCTATTACATGAGAAGAACATCTTGAAGATACAGTAGTCGATCGGATTGAAGAGCTAATGTTCAAGAATTCAGACAGCGACAGTGACATAGAGGTTGGACATACACGCAGTGGGAGAGAGTTCAGAGAAGTTCCTCTCGTGAACCTGTTTAAGCATAAATATGGGGACACGGGTTTCTACAGTGGAGAAGAGATAGATTTGATAGTCGAAGAGCATTCAAAATCCTCTAGGACAGAGGAACCTTGCCAAGAAGATCCAGAAACTTCAAAAACTGTGTCAATTGTTGAAGTAAGTACTATTAATCCTCCTGTTGTTTCAGTGACATTAAGCGATCAGAGTAATCAGAGTCAACAGAGCACTCTAAGCACTGTCACTAGTATTCCACCACATACTCAGTGAGGAAACCTAGGAAGATCTATGGAAGATGAGATGAGGTTACCCACCTTTAGAGGAGATGGATCTGAAGATCCTGATCAACACTAGTTTCTATACGAAGCCATATGGAGCATCAACAATATCACTGACGAAGTTGTTAAATGAGCTTAGTTTAGTACTACCCTAAGGGACCGCACACTAAGTTGGTACATGAAGTTTGTTAAGGGAATTTCACAGCCTAAACTATTGAATGAGACCAAGAACATGTTGATTGTCGAATTCAAGAAACCCAAGTCAGAGTCACAGTGCATTACAACACTGAAATAAATCAAGCAGAGAGTAGTTGAACCTGTATGGGAGTTTTACCAAAGGTTTAAGACCTTGACAAGCCACTTGAGTTTTTAGATCCCAAATGAGCAGAACAAAGAATGGTTCATTTTTGCCCTCTTTCCAAACATTAGAGTTCCTTTGATGCAACAAAAGATCACTTCACAAGCTGAGGCACTAGATATCACCATGAAATTATAATCATCCCCGATGGGAGAATCTAGCTCAGGTATGAGTCAAATCTTGAGTCAACTAACTATCTTATCATTGCAGGTCGAAGATATGAATAAAGACAAGGGAAAAGACAAAAGAGAAGACATATGGTGTATCAGATGTAAATCAGAAGGCCATGAAAAGGAGCACTGTCCCCTATTTCATGTATACCTGGCCTCCAAAGCTTCGAGCCCCTTGAAGCAAGTTACCCTACCCTGGTGCGAGGTATGTAGAAATCGACATCGCCTTGGTGAATGTTACTATTTGCAAAAAATGTCCAGACACCCACAAATTGGTATTGCACATTCTATAAGTTGGTAGGACATGATGACAGGGATTGTAGGGCTTACAATCTCATGCATGAAAGGTCAATGGATATATACAAAATTCAAGGTGAAGTACAACAATAAGGAAGCACCGTGCACTATAATTCCCCTAGAAGAGGAAACTTCAACCCTCATGGTGGATTCCGAGGAAGAGGAAGAGGAGGAGGTATGGGTCGAGGTCGAGGTTAGATCATCTGTTATAACTGTGCACAACCAGGACACTTAGCAAGGGACTTTCAGAACCCTTGTACCACTTGTTATTGGACAAATCGGTAGGTGCGAACACTAACAGATCTCCCTAGATCCACCTGGATCTAGAACAAAACGGGATAGGACAAGACTATTTCCCTAAGTTGTAGTCATTGAATCTACTAAAGAGAAGGAATAAGTGACATACCTTGATATCTCTTCCTTAGATCTCTATTGTTCTCGCTTCACTTCAGTGCTATCATAAAATCAGGTCTAAGACAACACAGACCAACCAAAGTGAAGATGGCGAAGTATATTCAATGTCAACTTATGCATATGATCAAGGAGTTATGCTATAAAATAAGAGTGATTTTATGGGAAAATGACATGTCATTGTATTATATTAAATGAAAGTAGAAGATACAACATGATCTCCTTGATGTTGCAAGCTTCCTTTCAGTGACCCTTGGTTCCAACAAACACACTTGCTCTACACTTGCATAAATAAGTTCCAAGTCCTCTTGATAGACCAAATAGAGCCTTCAAGCTTCTATCCAAGCAGGGTTCTTCACACAATTCTTCATTCAATATTGCTTAACCTTTTCCATGAGAAACCTTTCAATATATAGGAGAAGGAGAGATGGTTAAATGTACGAGGATGATCCCACCAAATTTGAGAAGTCAGTAGAATGACAACCATATGAATGCCAACTCATTTTCTAGAAGATCCCCTTCTAGAATCTTCGTGACCTCTTCTTCTTTCCAAGCTTGAAAATAGGTTCTCACCCTATATATGGAGCATACTGTGAAAAGTTTGCACCCTAAATGTGGGTGGCCTGGGAGAATGAAGGATTTTCGCACCCTATACCATAGGCAGCTTGCGAACTCATCTTAAAAATATGTTTTTTGGAAGAAGACAGCAGTCACCTTTCTCAGGAAAAAAGTCCTTGTGGGAGCCTGAACACATCACTTGTAAAGACATCACCAGAGTGACCAAAATCATGTGTAATAGAATGCCCCCCAAATTACAAGGCTGGAATCTATGACAGCCGAAATACTTTGTAAACTGCGTGTGTGTGTCAGAAACCAAGAGCACACCTAATCGAAAACCTGTAAACAATCAAGCATCTATAGAATATAATACCAATTCTGAGGTAGACATTCCCATGCTCAGATCACAAACGAATGAAATCATAAATGTAGGTCATGGCCACCAATCATACACCATGGATCTATGCCGTCAAAATGTTGCATAGCCACCAGGAATACACTATGGATCTATGCGAGAAGACTTAAATTAAGACGACATAGCCACATGACATACAAAGTGGATCTATGTGCCGATGCAAATCATACATACTCCATCATAGCCTGGATCAAAAAGATGAGACCCAGAGTCTTCAATCCTTTCACCTGAAAGTACAAATCTAGCCATGCGATTACATGTGTTGAAGTCAAACATGGTAGAAACCACTTGATTACCGGTCATTGATGAAACTTTTAAAAAGTGCGAGGGAAATCACTATTAATGTCAATTTTCTTCCAATGTACACTAGTACAATCCAACGAATGCGAATAAATGAGCTGAGGTCGAACACTCGACGGAACCTCGTGATCAGGGGTCAATAATGAAAACCCACTGTCGAAAGCGAAGAAACCTGCCATTGAGGCATGCAAGTTCCAAGGTACTAGATAATTTCTAAGTCTTGTTTCTAGATAATGAGTTGGAGTCGATGGAACAAGACTCGTCACAAGGGGGCCTTGATGTATCCCCCATCAATGACACGAAATAAGTAACAAATTTTGAGGATGAAACAGAGTATGAATACAGGTCAAAACGGACACAAGGAAGGCCGACATAGTAAGAATGAACAACTGCAGATGGCCAACTCAATAGAGGCCTCGTGTGAACTTCTCTTGAAGATATGAATGACACGACCAAGGACTTGGCAGCACTGACTCAAAGACGACCCAAGATAGGACCCTGTAGCAAGTTGAACGAGAGAGAAATGGATTTCCCAACCCAAATTCAAATGACGAATAGGGGGTGTGACGCAACGTGGCCCCTTCACCACCTGCAGGTCGGAAGGTCCACGCGCTCTCACAGGATCTTCTCTTTTCTCGGCCCGAAGAGATCCAAGGCTCTTCTATTTCCCTATTAGGAAATATACACCCACAGATTTTATCCTCCTGTGCGATCCCCCTTCCTTGACTTATCGAAGGATTGGAACTCGCGACTTCGCAAGTTCTCTGTTGATCACTGGGCTCTCAAATCCCCGAGACCCGATGGCTTTTGTCAATGCTGGCTTTCTCTCACCTTATCGGGATTTCTGTCCTTATCGCGGTTTCGCAACTCGCGATATCAAACACTTCACTTTACCGACTTCCGACTCACGATATGCTAAAACTTTGACACACGCATGAGCTGTCTCATCAACTCCCCGTCACATCTATTGGGATATCAGACTTCGCGGGATCGCGAATCCGGATGTCGATGGATCGGCACTTCTCACCACAAGATCCCGATGACTTATGCCACCTGTCCTCCACTAGCCTCAGCTTTGGCCCACACAATTCTCTCGTCGGGATATCACGGATCGCGATTCCAACATGCAAGAGTTCTCTGTCTTCGAAAACCCGATACTCTGAACCCCAACTCTTCAGGATCTCTTGACACGCGTCTCCGCTGATGGACAGTTCTGAGATCGTCAGGATATCATGGATCGCGATATCGTAACTCTTGTTCCAACAACTTGGTGCTTCGACTCGCGATTCCCCGATGTGCGATGTCACGTGTAGATCTGACGGTCCTTCTGTTTCGAATCAACAGCTCTACTCCCTCCTGAGCTTTGAACCTCTTCCGCGCTTACACTGTAACCTCCCTGTACCTCCGTGAGATCCACCAGCCCACGGAACTTCGAGAAACCTTCTCAATGGATTTCGTCCATCCCTTCTTCCTGGTGATCGCCTGCGAAAGGGCTAAGTGATTTCCCACGAGACTTGTTCACCTGCTCGCAAACCTGTGACACTTCCCTCAGACTACTAATAGCAGCTTCCCTGCACTTATACTTCAGTGAATTTGAAGTCCTACTCCTCCTGAGATTTTCTACGACTTCAAGTCTTCTGGGAAACCTCTTGCACACACTCCTTGCGGCAACCCTTCAACCTCGACTGAAAGATGAAGTCTTTCGACTCTGCATACTCCTGCAGCAGCAGTCTTTCGATGCCTCGCTCAGAATCGCAACTCTGATACTTCTCCCTAGCCTGTGCACTCCTTGCATGGCACTGTGCCACTGCACTTATGAGATGAATGGCAACAAAAGCTATCTCCAATTGAACCCTTCTGTCAATGCAGTCCTTGCAAACGATTCAACTATACTCCTTGCAGGAATTCTCTGGCTCAAAATAGAGAAACAATTGAAACTCATTCACTCCCTCTCTCAGACTTCAATTCACACATGAAATTACATACACAACATATAAAAGAAAATGTATGACAGGAAGAAAACATTCATGAGCACAACATCAATACATAGAGAAACAACACAAACCATGAATTTGAATCAAAGCTTTCTTCTATTAATTCAAATGTCTCTACATGGGTGTTCTTCATACAATTCTCTGCATGCTCTTCCTGGATAATGCTAATGTTACAAATTCACAATGAGGGTGTCTATATCCCCTTTCCCTCTTGCGCTCGAAAGCCATCAAATCTAGAATTAAAATCCTATCTACCAGCATTAACTATATTAAATGCCAACTATCTACCTAAGGACGAGAGCTATTCGCTCAAGGTCCATTTTCAATATACAAAGTGCCTCCTCTTAAATGACTTCATTTAAGATTTGTGCAACAATCCCAAAGAATTTTCAAAATTTGTGTTGGTTGATCCAGGTGTCTTCCACTTCCGCGCTAGCTCGCTTGATGTGTTGGTGATGCTCCTGCATCATACTCCTCGACTTGAAAACTTTCATGGGCTCCTTTCCATGAGCTCCTACACAGTCTGTCCATGCTTCTGGATTTCTGCTTCATTTTCCCAGCTGGCATCTTCCACTGGGTGATTCTTCCATTTGACCAGATACTCATACTATTCTTTTCTTCTAGTCTTCTTACCCACTCTCTTTTCCAGTATGCATTCTATCTGCGACTTCTCTACAACTGGCATATGCTTCATCCACTGGATCACTAACTGCTCAGTTCCAGTCTCTGCTTCTCCAGATCTGTATGGGTATAAATCTGTGATATTGAATATCGGAGATATTCCGATGCCATCCGACAATTCGATCTCATAAGCATTCTCTCTGAATTTTCTCAAGACCTTGCATGGCCCGATTTTCTTCATCTTCAGCTTATTGTATGTTCCCCTTGGGAACCTTTCTCTCCTCAAATGTGCGAGAACTAGATCATCAACTTCAAACTGAAGTTGTCTCCAATGTTGATCTGCTCTGTTCTTATACTCTTGATTTGATTTCAGTAGTCGCTCCTTCACCTGACTGTGAAGTTCTTTCATTGCTTCAGCAAATTCGTCTGCACTAGCGCTGCTAGTAGCAGTCTGCTCTGAATCCCTTAACTCAGAAACTCCTCTCGGCTGTGTGCCATACACAATCTAAAACGAGCTCCGACCTGTGCTCCTATTCACTTAGTCATTGTATGCGAACTCTGCCTGTGGTAATATCTGATCCCAACTGTTGTGGTGCTCTATCACTAAACTTCTTAGTAAGTCTCCCAGACTTCTGTTCACCACTTCCGTTTTTCCATCCGTCTGAGGATGATAAGCAGAACTAAATGCCAAGTTAGTTCCTAGCTTCTTCCATAAGGTCCTCCAGAAATACCCTATGAATTTAGTGTCTCTGTCTGAAACTATGCTCTTCGGTAATCCATGAAGTCGAATGACCTCCTTGAAAAAAAAGTTCACGATGTGAGTCACATCGCTGGTCTTCTAGCATGGAATGAAGTGTGCCATCTTAGAAAACCTGTCCACTACCACAAAGATGGAATCAACACCCCTTTGCGTCCTTGGCAAACCTAATACAAAATCCATGCTTATCGCTTCCCATGGCCTCTCTGGTATGGGCAATGGCTAATAAAAACCTGCATTTTTCTTTCTTCCCTTCGAATGCTGGCAAACTCGACATCTGTCAACAAATCTTCTGACATCTGCTCGCATTCCCGGCCAAAAATATGACTCATTCAGCTTTGTGAATGTTTTGTCATGGCCAAAATGCCCTGCTAATCCACCACTGTGTTTCTCCTTCAGCAAGTTCTCCCTCATGGAGCATTTTGGAATACACAGTTGATTGCCTCTGAACAGCAACCCCTCCTGGATCATATAATCTATCCAAGGGCCTCTGTCTCTGAGAACTGGATTCTCAGCTGCTTCATATGCCTCTGCAAAATCTGGATCATCTGCATACATATTCCTGAGGTTTTCAAAACCCAATGTTTTGACTCGGAACTCCTGCAACAGCAAACATTTCCTGCTCAAAGCATCAGCTACTTTGTTAGCAGTACCAGAAATATGTTTAATCACAAATGTGAAATTTTGCATATACTCTACCCATTTAGCATGTTTCTGATTCAACTTCTCCTGTTGAGTCACAAACTGCAATGCATGATTATCACTGTACAATACAAATTCTTTTGGGATCAAGTAATGCCTCCACTTCTTCAACGCCTGTATGATAGCATAAAATTCTTTATCATACGTGGAGTATTTCAATTTTGCCTCATCCATCTTCTTGCTGAAATATGCAATTGGCCTGTCTTCCTGACTTAAGACTGCCCCAATTGCAAATCCGCTTGCATTGCATTTCACTTGAAATGTCTTCTAGAAATCCGACAACACCAACACTGGTTGCTCCGTGATCTTCCACTTCAACAGATTGAAGCTCTTCTCCGCATCTGTTGTCCAGTGAAAAGACTTATGCTGCTTCTTCACTGTATCCATCATCACTGCGCTAATCCCACTGAAATTCTTGATGAACTTTCGATAGAAACTAGCCAAACCATGAAAACTTCTCACCTCAAAAATATTTCTCGGTGATGGCCAATTTTTAATTACCTCCACTTTATCTGCATCCATCCTCAACTCATTAGCCGATATAACAAAACCCAAGTAAATGAGCTCTGTCTTCATGAACGAGGACTTCTTCATATTAATCAACAACTTCTCCTGCTGTAGTTTCTTCATCACAATGGCCAAATGCTTCAGGTGTTCAGCCTCTGACTTACTGTAAATCAGTATGTCATCCAAATACACAATGATGAACTTCCCGATGAACTCCCTCAGGACTTCGTTCATCAACCTCATAAAATTGCTCGGTGCATTCGTCAAACCAAACATCATGACTAGCCATTCATACAAACCTTCGTTTGTCTTGAATGTTGTTAAATGAGCTCTGTCTTCNCATGACTAGCCATTCATACAAACCTTCGTTTGTCTTGAATGTTGTTTTCCACTCATCGCCTTCCCTCATGCGAATCTGGTGATATCCACTTTTCAGATCTATCTTTGAAAAATACCTTGCCCCACTCAGGCAATCCATCAGATCATCCATTCTTGGCAGTGGAAACCTATATATAATGGTTATCTTGTTGATCGCTCTTGAATCGGTACACATCCTCCAACCTCCATCTTTCTTCGGACTGAGTACTGTTGGAACAGCACATGGACTCAAGCTTTCCCTGACTAGACCTTTGTCCAACAACTCCTGGACCTGCTTCTTTACCTCTTCATTTTCCTGTGGCGTCAACCTATATGTGGCTTTATATGGCAAACTGGCTCTTGGTATGAGGTCTATATGATGACTCACACTCCTCATCGGTGGCAACGAACGAGGTAATTCATCCACTATGATGTCAGCGAACTCTTCCACCAGTTCCTGAATCTCATCTGGTAAATCATCCACTCTTGTGCTAGTCAAAACAATCCTCGGTTTTCTGACCACAAAGAATTGTGGATCTTCTTTCCTCTTCACCTCTGTAAGAATCTCCTTCCCACTCATGAGAAGTACTGTGTTTCTTACTTCCAGCTTCACCTCCTTATCCTTTATCGGAAGCAACATATGGGTTCTCTCATTCTTCTCTAGGGTATATGTGTTCATTCTCCCATCATGAATCACATTTCTGTCATATTGCCATGGTCTACCTAGCAATAGATGACATACATCCATGGGAATAACATCACATAAGATATTATCATTATATCCATCTATCTTGGATTCAACCAAGCATTGTTTAGTAATAGTTACCTGGTGTCCCTTTTGTAGCCATGAAACTCTGTATGGACTTGGATGATCAGTTGTCTCCAGCTCCAGCTTTTCTACCATCTCTATAGATACGAGATTATCCGTGCTACCACTGTCTACGATGACCTTGCACAGCCTATCCTTGGTCTTGCAAGCCATTCTGAAAAGTTTGTTCCTTTGAGTTGAGTCCTCCACCTCTTTCCCGGGTGTTAAGAGAACTTTTCGCATCATCAGTGACCTTCCGCCTTATGTATCCTCGGCCTCAACATCCCGCCTCTGCGCTTCGGTGATGTGAGCTTCTCCAATGTCCTTCTTTTTATCTGGACACTCGTATGACTTGTGCCCATTCTTTCCACATGTGAAGCATGTGATTACTCCACCTCGGCCTCTTCCTCTACCTCTGGTATGAGGAAAAGTATTTGCATCAGCATAATCTCCCCTCTGCTCATTATGCTATCCTCTCTGTTCAACATATGGCCCTCACTGTGAGGTTCCACCTCTTTCAACTTTACCCTGATGTTTCTTCCATTCCTCCTTTGGTTTCTGGTATTTGTCCTGGGCAACTGCTTTGCCTCTGGGTTGACTCTTGCCTCGGCCCCTCTGACCTTGCTTTCAGCTCAGCTTCTCTTCAGCTTTCAAATCCATCTGATAAGCATCCTCCACAGTTCGGATGGTTACCATACTTAATTCATCCTGAATGTCATATCTCAGACCATTCAGATATCTAGCCACCTTCTCATCATTGCTCTCCCGATGATCTGCTCTGATGTTCAGTCGATAGAATTCCTCAGTGTATTCTTTCACTGTCATCAGTTTCTATCTCAGGTTTTGCATTCTCCTGAACAGAGAAATTTGATAGTCTCTTGGGATGAACTTTGCCTTCATCTTTGCAATCATTCGATCCCAGCTCTTGATCTTCTGCTTGCCTTTGTAGTGTCTGTCAGCGTGTAGCTCATCCCACCATAATGCTACATGTCCCTTAAAGCGCGTTACAGCATGCTTGACCTTCTTATCCTCTTCAACATCTTCATAATCGAAGTAGGTTTCAAGAGCTCTAATCCAATCTAGTAGCTCCTCTGCATCCAAATTTCCCTCATAGACTGGATTGTCCATCTTGGCCTTTTCACCCATCCTAGAAATAGCTTTGATTAAGTGTTCATTCGCTGCATCCTCGACTGCAACTTCCTCTTTGTGTTCAGCTTCAACTTCATCCTTCGAATCGCTAAAATCCCCTGCACTAGTTGTGCGTCTTTGAGTTGTCTCCATGTCTTCAAGTCTTGCTCGGAGATCTCTCATCTGTCTCTTTATTTCTGGATTGACTACATGCCTACCTCTTCTTCGCACCTCCCTATCCTCTGGATCGGGTGATTGTCTTTCTCTCCTTCGTGGCATAGTGATTTCCTCCTCTCTGCTACAGAAAGAAAAGAACAATTCCCGCTCTGATACCACTTGACACAACGCGGACCCTTCACCACCCGTAGGTTGGAAGTTCCATGCGCTCTCATAGGATCTTCTCTTTTCTCAGCCCGAAGAGCTCCAAGGCTCTTTTATTTCCCTATCGGGAAATATACACCCACAGATTTTCTCCTCCTGTACAATCCCCCTTCCTTGACTTATCAGAGGATCGGAACTCGCGACTTCGCAAGTTCTCTGTTGATCACTGGGCTCTCAAATCCATGAGACCCGATGGCTTTTGTCAACACTGGCTTTCTCTCACCTTATCTGGATTTCTGTCCTTATCGCGGTTTCACAACTCGCGATATCAAACACTTCACTTTACCGAATCCCATCTCGTGATATGCCGAAACTCCGACACACGCGTGAGCTGTCCCATCAACTCCCCGTCACTTCTATTGGGATATCGGACTTCGCGGGATCGCGAATCCATATGTCGATGGATCGGCACTTCTCACCGCGAGATCCCGATGACTTATGCCATCTGTCCTCCACTAGCCCCGGCTGTGGCCCACACAATTCTCCCGTCGGGATATCACGGATCGTGATTCCAACATGCAAGAGTTCTATGTCTTCAAAAACCCTATACTCCGAACCCCGACTCTTTGGGATCTCTTGACACGTGTCTCCACTGATGGACGGCTTTGAGCTCGTCGGGATATCAAAGATCACGATATCGTAACTTCCGTTCCAACAACTTTCCGCTTCGACTCGCGATTCCTCAATGTGTGATGTCACGTGTAGATCTGACGGTCCTTCTTTTTCGAATCGACGACTCTACTCCCTCATGAGCTTTGAACCTCTTCCACGCATACACTGTAACCTCCCTGTACCTCCGTGAGATCCAACGGCCCACGGAACTTCGAGAAACCTTCTCAATGGATTTCGTCTGTCCGTTCTTCCTGGTGACCGCCTGCGAAAGGGCTAAGTGATTTCCCACGAGACTCGTTTGCTTGCTCGCAAACCTGCGACACTTCCCTCGGACTACCAATAGCAGCTTCCCTACACTTATACTTCAGTGAATTAGAAGGCCTACTCCTCCTGAGCTTTTCTACGACTTCAAGTCTTCTGGGAAACCTCTTGCATGCACTCCTTGCAGCAACCCTTCAACCTCGACTGAAAGTTGAAGTCTTTCGACTCTGCGTACTCCTGCAGCAGCAGTCTTTCGATGCCTCGCTTAGAATCACAACTCTGAGACTTCTCCCTGGCCTGCGCACTCCTTGCACGGCACTATGCCACTGCACTTCTGAGATGAATGGAAACAAAAGTTATCTCTAATTGAACCCTTCTGTCAACGCACTCCTTGCAGGAATTCTCTGGCTCAAAATAGAGAAACAATTGAAACTCATTCACTCCCTCTCTTAGACTTCAATTCACACATGAAATCACATACACAGCATATAAAAGAAAATGTATGACAAGAAGCAAACATTCATGAGCACAACATCAATACACAGAGAAACAACACAAACCATGAATTTGAATCAAAGCTTTCTTCTATCAATTCAAATGTCTGTACATGGGTGTTCTTCATACAATTCTCTACATTGCTCTTCCTGGATAATGCTAATGTTACAAATGCACAATGAGGGTGTCTATATCCCCTTTCCCTCTTGAGCTCTAAAGCTATCAAATCTAGAATTAAAATCCTATCTACCAGCATTAACTATATTAAATGCCGACTATCTACCTAAGGACGAGAGTTATCCTCTCAAGGTCCATTTTCAATATACAAAGTGCCTCCTCTTAAATGACTTCATTTAAGATTTGTGCAACAATCCCAAAGCATTTTCAAAATTTGTGCTAGCTGATCCAGCTGTCTTCCGCTTCCGCGTTGGCTCGCTTGATGTGTTGGCGATGCTCCTGCATCAGGGTGTCATGTTCAAGAGCGATGCTTACTACCATTAATATGAATACGAAAACACATCCCTTTCCCAAAATTTCCCCCGCCATTTTTGGCGAGTACCTCTTTTTTTTACTCAATCTTGAGGAGGATAACATATGCTTGTTGATGTAATCTCATCCTTCGGATGAGTCCCTCAAAGTATGTTTAACGAACCCTAGGAAGGAGTGGTTCGGTCCCATTATGGGTCTGTCGATGTTTGTTTAACGAGTCCAAGGATAGAAAACTCGGGGGTTTTTCATGTTTTGAGAGTCTGAAAAACACTTAAAGAGAACTCTCTTGGTTCCTTTTTCGTAAAAGAGTTCGACATGATCGAAAAAGTGATAAACTATCCCCCATCGAATGTTTTGTTCAAATACTTTTACGAGCATGAACAGAACAAGATCGCTTAGCCATCTTTTCGTTTTTATGGAGCGTGAAAAGAGATTAAAGGATACTCCTTTGCGTTCGTTATTTTCATGTTACCATGACGAGTACAAAAAGACGAGAAAATTATACTCAGTTACATTCTCATGTATTTTCGAGCGTGAAAACAAACGAAGACTGAGCTCGAGGTTTTTCTAAAAACCCTAAAAAGCAGTCGTACATGCGACAAAAAAGAAAAAACACCTATACTCCTGCATTTGGACATCAAAGTTGCTATATCTGCAAAAACCACACTCATAGGACTATTAGGGCATTAGGTTTTATAGACAAAATAATATAAAAAATCAACAAAAATGGTAAAAAGTGAATAAATATGGGTAAAAAGGGCTTTTACCATTTCATTGTGATTTTGCCAAAAATGTTGCCCAATACACCTCATTTTCTCCCAAATTTCTTTGCTCGATCATGGGAGGCACAAGTGACCATTTGGCAAACTGTCTTCGCCAATGAGGTAAGCTCTTGATCTCTCACCTTTTCCATGGTTTATTTTTAGTTTTTATTGGCAATTTTTAGGGTTTTATGTGCATTTTAGGGCCATAACTTTCGCCCGAGCATTCTCGCAAGCTGACCATGTGGGACCTGCAAGAATCTAGGATTCTCGCAGGAGGCCTTAAGGGAACCTATGAGAATCTCACACTGTGCTAAGGGGGCATCTGCGGGGGCCAAAAAATGAATTTTAAAATTGTCTATTGCTCAATAAAAATTATGCCAAGGTTTGAAATAAGTTGTTGATCCTTCTCTTATGGCTCTTGCATAGGTATTTGACCATCACAATGTTGGAGTGGTGAGAAAGAGAACATGAGGAGGAGGATGCAATTGTTGGTAATGACCCGGGTACCGTCGCTGCCCTCCGAGACTGTGGACTTTTGAAATTCTTCAGGATTCCAGGCATGAGGGCTCAACTCAAACTGTTGGAATATCTGGTTCATATGTGGGACATGGACCAACAATTTTTCACATGGGAGTCCACACATTGACCTTAGATATCGAGGATATCTATTTTCTAATAGGGTTATCATGGTGTGGGTACCACGCTAGCTTGACTGGTGGCCGAGGCGGCGGACTCTCTATGAGTGAGTATTGTCGCCAGTACTTTGTTCCTGAGGCATAAAGAAGCAAGGGCAAGGTTTCTATTTGGGGGTCCAAGACTTGATCCTGTGAACCATCTTGTTCACTATAGCATGCATGGTTTGGAGCACAGCTCCACACATGGCTCTCCAGAGCTACTTCCAATACACCATAGAGTGCACAGAGCCTTGGGTCTTCAACTAGTCGGATGCAGTTCTCCGCAGTATGAAGAGGCAATTGACGAAGTGTAGAAGGGGAAACTTGAAGCAGTTTGGGTATGGATCACTTTTGGTGTCCTTCTTCCTCGAGAGGGTCCCATTGCTGAGATTACAGTTTGATTGGGGTTTATCTGCCCCATAGGATCCGAGGATGTTGAGGTGGTGCAACCTCATGGCCCGACATGTAGTTGGGCCCATCATCAAGTACAATGATTCATTTTTTGACTGGTTGTGGCCCCAGATGCTGATGATTGACGACTATGCATACGTTGGTTTTGATCTCCAAGGCGATCCAAATTTGGCCCTATCTGAGGATGCTCAATGGGGTGATTTAGGTAAGAAGTACACATTTTGTTCTTTTCAAATATTTTTATAATTTTTATCATATGAAATGTTTTTGTGTTCATTCAAGAATTAATCAAAACAGTCTCTTTTTGATGACATAGATGTGGGGCCATATCGACCTCCAGGAACGTCTCCTATTCAACGGTGAGGAGAGGCGGCTCTAGTGGTGATATGGGATGCTGAAGACTATGAGGCAGTGGAGCAGAACTTAGAGGGGTTGACTGCTGACATCCCAGATATGGCTATTAGGGAGATCCCTAGATGTTACCAATGCCATACTATGGGGGTGTCCGAGTCTATCAGTAGACTGCTTTGTAGGGTGGCCCAAGCATTTGTGTGTTATCGTGAGCGTCATCCATGACGCTATTTTGTCGAAGCCATGGGCTTCGTATTTTTGAGATTTTGGTCCTTGGACAAAAAAAATTTGTAAAAACTTTTGATCATTATATACATATATACAAATTCCACCGGCTTATCTTGTGTTGTGTTATAAATGTAATGTGTGATTGGTTTATAAATGGCCCAAATGCCTGTCTAACATATAGTTAGCTAATGCATCAGTCAATGTATTTAGACATCTAGGAATGTGCTAATACTCAATATAATCAAAATAATGTTCCAAGAGGCGAATTTGTAAATATACCCGTAATAAAGTAGGACTTCGAATAGCATAGACATTACATAGCTGCAACACTACTAGCTGTGAATCGAGTCGTGTAACCAAGTGGCGGATGCCGAGTGAAATAGCATCAATCAACAATTCGACAACGGTGCTATATCCTGCAATATTATTGGTTGCATGACCCAGGCACACACCTCGCAGACTGATGAGTTCGTTTGTAGGTGCATAAATTGCCCATGCAGTAGAAGCAAGGTTTTGAGTACTGCGGCTAGCGCCATCGGCGAAGCCAATGTGGGGTAGCGAAGACTCGGACATCTGGAAACCAAGCACAATGTAACATGAGTAGTCGAGAGTAGAGACCAGATAAAGAAAAAACATACTACAGTAACACACAAGAAGTATAATACAATAAAATACAAGCACTCATGCACAGGTGATCTTAGGCATAGTACTTCTTTAAGTACAACCCATTTCTAGGTTCATTCAAAGGGATATCGTCGTAGTCTACCAAATCGTAAGCTCCTTTCTCCAAAACTCATCTGACGATATAAGGACCTCGCCACATAGCTTCAAATTTTCTAGCTCCTATCATATCCCTATCTTGTTCGTACAGAAGAACGAGATCACCTTCGGAGAAAACTCGTCGCCTTACATGTTTGTCATATTGGGCTTTGACACGTTTCTTCTGGGCTTCTATAACTAGGGTGGCATCGCGATGGGTTTCGTCTAATTGCATAAGATACAACAGACATTCTTCTTTGGCAGAAGTGTTGGGGAGAAGTTCGACGACTAGTTTTAAGGAGGGTATCTCACATTCAATTGGCAAGATGGTTTCTAGACCATAAACTAACTGGAATGGTGTAAACCGAGTAGCAGCCTTAATGGGCATTCGGTAAGCCCACAATGCTAAAAACAACATTGTGTGCCAACTCGTTTTGTGAATCCCTATCATTCATCAAAGCATGGTAATGAGGACCTTGTTTATTGCTTCAACTTGGCCATTGGCTTGTGGGTAATAGGGTGTTGAGTTTTCATGGCGAAGACCCAACTTTTCAGTGAGTTCAGACATCATGAAGTTTCTAAAGTGGCTACCATGATCAGTAACGATAGCCTGAGGAACACCAAAATGAGCAATGATGTGATTGAATATGAATAATGTTGCAGTCCTTCCGGTATTGTCAAATGTTGGCATCGCCTCGGCCCATTTCGTAAAATAATCTATGGCTACAATAATGTGTCCATGCCATCCGAGTGAGGGTGACATGTTGTGAAATTGATACCCCATTTCGCAAAAGGACCAACGGAGACCACAGGGTGTAGAGGAGTAGCGTGTGATCGGATTTTATTGTTGTAGGTTTGGCAAGCATGGCATTTTTGGACGGCAATTATACAATCGTTGAATAAAGAAGGCCAAAAATACCCTGCTCGTAAGATCTTCTAGGCAGTAGCATACCTAGACATGTGACCACCACATGCTCCAGAATGGCAGTCATTTAGGGCTTTCTCGACTTCTTCAAATGTGAGGCAGCGTCAAAAAATGGAGTCAATCCCACGATGATAAGGAGTATCACCGAGGATAATATACTGACGGGCTTGGTAGCATATTCGATGACGGTCAGTGCTAGACAAATTGGGCCGAAAAGTTTGGGTCTGGAGATATATGATGATATCTCCATACCAATGGTCATCGGAACTAATCAGAAAAAGGATTCATCAGGTACTAAATCGGCTGCTACATTTTTCGTTTCAAAGCAGGAAAGGTCACATATCAACTCAAAAAACACCAGGGATTTCTTGGACTTAGCACATTCGAATTCTAAGTCGAACTCCTGGAGTATTACGATCCATTTGGAGTATTTTGCCCCAAGCAATTGGTGTGTAAGAATGTGCTGCATAGGGTTGCAAGTAGGAATTACCGTAGTCTTGCGAGAGAGGATATAGTGCCGGAAACGTTGAACGGCTTGGACGGCTGCCAAGGCCATTTTTTCAACATGTAAATACTTGGTTTCGGTAGTCGTGAGACTTCGAATCAAGTAATAAATGACATGTTCGATATGAGAACCATCCTCCTGGATGAGAACCATAGCGATGGTGTATTCCAAGGCTGCGAGGTAAAATAAATAATCTCGACTGTAATTAGGGGGGGAGAGTATTGAGGTACGTGTCAAAGACAGTTTCAAGGCTTCAAAATCTTTTTTGGCAGTGGTATCCCATATGAACTCATAACCTTTCTTGAGCAATCGCGTAAATCAAGGAGTTAGCTCAGCATAGTTTGCCTTCCCTTGCAAACTTTGTAACTGGCGAAGCAAGGAAGGAAGAGGGAGATTGAGAATCATCTCGACCTTCAAAGGATCTACCCTGATCCCTTGATCTAAAACAATAAAGCCTAGAAGTTGGCCAGATTCTACATAGAAAACACATTTGTGGGGATTCAATCGTATATGGTAAAACCAAAATCAAAGGAAAATGGAACGGAGGTGTATTGGATGATCTACACAACGCATAGAATCAGCGGGTAAGTCATTGAGATATGGTTGCACAATGTGCTTTATGTCATGAAAGGCATAAGACATAGCATATTGAAAAGTTACACCGACATTCTTTAAACCGAATGGGAGTTTCCGATAGGAGAAAGTGACCCAAGGACAAATAAAAGTGGTCATGTGTTGATCCACTGGTATGATATTGATTTGATTATATCCGAAGAAACCATCCATCAGAGAGAAGATTTCACTTCCAGCACAATCGTCGATGATCTGGTCAACGAAGGGGGTAGGAAAGTCGTCTTTAGGACAAGCTTTGTTAATGTCCCTATAATCAACGCACACGCGGATTGTACCTTGTTTCTTGTCGATTGGAACAAGATTGGAAACCCTGTCAGTCAGAGCCACCGGGTAAATGAAGCCAGCCTTAAGAATTTTCTCAACTTCAAGCTTGATAGTGGTTTCTTTACGTGGGTGGACCGGACGAAGTCATTGCCAGACAGGTTTAGCGTCCGAGTATTTCTTAATTTCATGTATCACAATGTCGGAGTCAATACCTGACATTTCTTCATAGCTCTAGGTGAAGACATCACAAAATTATTGGAAAAGAGACTTGTAGGTGACAACTTCGTCATGGGAACATGAAGATCTGATATGCACATTTTCGACAATTCCAAGTTTTATGGAGATGTCGAGGGGAATGGTGGGTGAGATGTTACTTAAGTTCCCTTTGTAGAACATATCATGTGTAGACTCAGGAATGGTAGAAATGATGACAATGGTCGATGGGGTCAATATCCATTGGTAACCCTCGATGGTGTGTTGTTCCAGGAAGAGGATGGAAAGATGATGTCAATCATCCCAAGGGGTGTCTTCCATGGACATAACAGACATAATCATCTCGTCCGTGGGAAAAATGACACGGAATGGATCTAGAGATAAACCACCAAGAGAGGGGGTCGAAAGGGTTTCCGATTGAATGGATTGATAAGCAGATTCAACCGGACTTAGTGGCATTTCATCGCCACATCGAAGATGATCACCTGGGTGGGGTACCATCCATGGTTCTTAAGACGCAGGGGTTCTGTGAATGGAAGTGGAGATCATGTTGATCGAAGCGACAAACGGATGTGGAACATCAGGTGGTGGGATGGGGAAAGTGCCCATCAATGAGGAATATTTAAGAAGACCCACACCGACGTTTTCATATCTGGGGGGGTTTTGCAATGAATGGTACATTGTCAGTACGTGTATCGGAGTGAAAGAAGGCAAATTGGTCGATGGTCACTAATTTTCCTTGATGTGGGAAACGCACGACACGGAAAAGAGTTGACACCACTGCTCGCATGGAATCGATCCAGCTACGACCAAGTAGAAGGTTGTAATCGAGAGGAGCGTCAAAGACCTCCACTTCAACTTGGACCATTTTTCCTTCTAATGTAATAGCCAATGAAGGGAGGACACCATAAGGCTTAAAACCAGAGCCATTGAAGGATTTGAGCGTGTTGTGGGATTCAGTCAGAGGAGAGAATATGGCTTTCTAGCAGGTAATATACATGACACAAGTCGAGGCACCCTCATCAATAACCATTCTACAAATTTTTTTGTCGGAGACAATAACTTGTATTTGGAAGGCAAGTGGAGGGGGTAATCTTGGAATGTGATCTTCCAAGTCAAAAATTATTAAATTCATATCCGTAGGGTCAATTCCACCAATATATTTCAACAATGTCTTCCATTGTATCGGAAAATTCTTAAGGACTTCGAGGGATGACATCACGGACGGTGCTTGGGCTAGATCTTCGACAATACTGTAGTTCTGGGCAGCGCGTGCATGGGGATTGAAAGCCGATTTTTGAACAACACCCTTTGGAGGAGGGAGAAGAACTGTATCTAGGTTCGGTCATTCGAGATGAAGAGGATTGTTGGTAGGTGGAGTCATGGGAGATGGTTGGACCACCGAAGGAGGTGTCACATCAACCATCTCTTTGGAGGAAGAATAATATTTGGCTCGAGTGGTAAGTATGATGTCATTCTTCTTTGAATCACATGTACACATTAAGACATGGGATGTATTGGAGGGGGAAGGTTGGTCATGAATGATCAATTGGGCTTGTTGTTGAGACGGGAAGGGTTGTGAAAAAACGGCTGGAGTGGGGG
>JASDQU010109587.1:49080-69966 GCA_032191745.1 Picea mariana | reverse complement strand
AACAAAAAGAAAAGAAATAAAGAAAATTCTGAAGTACTTCGAAATATTGAATAGCATACCGGCAGCTTTCAATGCTCTCAGGAAGCGCAGCAAGGTAATTTCCAGAAACATTGAAGACCTTAAGCTTCACAAGACGCCCGACGGAATTCGGCAGCGATGTAAGCTGATTTGAATGAACGTCCAGATGAACAAGATTCACTAGACTCGTCACAGATTCAGGGAAACTCTGCAATAAATATTTAAATCCCTGTCAATCTCTTCACAAACATTACTCCCTGGACTACAAATAAAGAACATTCTAGAAATAATCCTACTTCTAAGTTATTATTCGAAAGATCGAGCGTGACAAGCGTGGATGACAGTTTCTGTATTGCCCCTGGAACGCTGTGGAGGAAAAGCCCGCGAAGGTCGAGCTTCGGGGAGGCGTTTTCATGAGATGCTTGATGCAGCAACGTTTCAATTTTCTTCTCGGCCTCTTCAAACTCGGATGTCCTGTCCTTGGGCGTCGCGAGTAGGATTTTTGCCTCGACCAYGAGACTCTCATAGATTTGGTACAGTTCAGAGAGCTCCGTGACAGCTTCGTAAGGAAACTTTTCATTTTCTGCCTCTTTCTTGGCCTGAGCCTCCAACGATACCTGTACTCACCAGTCACATCAATGCCGGCTAAGACGGGCATTACTTTCCAGTTCAAACTTTCTTGCAGCTTTATTCATAAATTAATTAGAGCTCACCTTGCAAGACTGCCACTGAACATCATCTATTCCCGCTGGAGTCGAAAGAGAGGCCATGTCTTTCAATTTCTGGCATAACTTCAACTCGATCCGCGTCAGAGCTTGGCGAGACTGCTCCAACAGAGAAAGATCGGGTCCAACGCCAAGACCTCCGCTGGATACAGAAGGCATCTCGGCAGCGGCAGTCATTTTAAGAACTTACAACAGGATCACTCGATTAATTAGAAGATCTTCGACTGGGATGCGGCCAAATAAACCTTGTAGAAACCGTTTTTCAGCGATCTTGAACTGCTTTCTCCAGAGTTGAACCAAATCTTTCGATTTCTCGCCTGAACCTGGAATCTCCGAATGTCGCACTTGCTGCATAAATACAAATAAGTCGGTCGAGAATCAAAATATATCAATCTTTGACCAAAAAAAACAGTCCACGAAGGCAAAAGGATTTCTTTCGTGACGACCTTACAGTATCAATGGCAAAATGCTTGAACAAAACCTCCGCACTTGTTCCATGAAAACTTGCTTACCTAAGACAAAAAATCAAGGGTATATTTTGCTACGATTCAACTGGATTCGACCTACAGACCTTCTATGTAACAAACGAGTGCATGAGCGTTTCAAATCCCCCCGTAGAGCTTCGAATCGCGAAGGACTTCCGTAGCTGTATGCGATAAGGCGTTCGTGATATAGCAGTATGATAACAGGCCAGTGATTTGGAGTTTCCTTCGTTCAGCGAGCGAGCTTATATGGTAGTTTAAATGGAAGATTTTCTAGGTTTTTTTATGGAACTATACATTTAAAAAAAAAAAATGGAACTGAAATTTTAAATAGTGAGATTGCCTAACTTAAATGTAGTAATTATTTTCGAGATTGTAAATTAAATTTGTGTAATCGAAATTTGTAATTTAAATATGTTTGAAAATGAATTTTTTTGGCAAAAAAATCACAGAATTCCCAATGAAATAAAATTGGGAAAGTGTAAACATAGTAAATGAACGTGATTTTCAACAGATGGTGGTCGGAAAATTGCCAAATTGTTTAGCTGTTGTCCAAACCGATTGATGCGGTGGTAAGTACAAAAATTTATCAAATCAGGGTGTTGGAATAAGTGATAAGTCAAAAAATGGGTATTGGAATAAGTGATAAGCCAAAATTTGTATCAAATCAGGGTGTTGGAGTAGGTAATAAGTCAATCCACATTTGTGGATAGTAGTCAAGCATGGTTGTCCTCATGAATGGTTGACCATTGACTTATCATAGTTTTTATAAATTTACATATGTCTTGAATTTGAGAATAAATCACTTTTTATGGTGTTTCATTGTAAATTTACATATGCTTTGGTATTAAGGATATGATTTTGATATTATTAATAACCCTATGCAGCTCACTATCTCGCAATTGGAACGGCCTCTTGAAATGTTTTCATTGAACCCTGGTTTTTCCTCCTTAATCCATAATATATAATAATTTGTTCCGGCCTTTTGATTACCCATGATTTAGGATGTTTTCTTTGTTTTCATAAATATAGAGAAAATTGTGAATCTTTGTAATGTCAAGCAAGATCACAACTCAACATATTTTTGCACAAATTTTGTTTCCCTCTACTCTATATTCATTCATTCATTCACTTCGAAAAAATAGGGCTATGTGAGGCAAGGTCATTACACCTAATTTTTTTTATTCTTACTTATGGATCGGGAGGAGTTTCTTTAGGTAGCCACCGATCCACTGTTATCTACAAATTCCTATTCTTGGTGGAGAAGAAGCGAACAAAAGTACAAAGAAGTTGTTGTCTTCAATGACTCGGACTGAGATTTCTCACCAGTTGGGTCAGATTGAAGCAACATTGTACGGAAACATATTACCCATCTAAAAACTATTAGGGACAAGCGATGTAACAACCTCTTGATCAATGCTCAGCCCTGTCATCTCATCTTGTTGTATTTACTTCCCTTGGGAGACATTGTTTGGGCCAAGAGCCATAGTGAGTTGTTGTTCTTGTTTCTGGTTGTTATTGTGTCTTGTTGTTGTTGATACTAGCAAGACCCAACCAAATGATATATCTATTGATTGGTAGTGGGAGGACTCTTAGTACCCAATTCATACCAGAAAGTGGAATAGGATGGGCGTCCCTCAGCCCACACACCACACATCACCTTCCCTTAAGGTTCTTTAAGTATGTGGTGTGTGATGGGGTCATTTCCCCTTGCTCCATTTGACTAGTACAATACACTACCTTGGTGTTGTCTCTAGTATTGTCATGTAGTGTATTTTTTTTTTAAATTCAAGTTTAGAAAATGTAAAACATGACAATCTTGGGGGCATTGTACTTTCACCATATTTGCACCACCATAGTCATGATTAGCATCATAAAATTTGAAGCATGCCTTAATCAATGATATTGTCAAGTCATGATCTACATTGTTGCAACACACTCAATGTTGTGTTAGTATCGAACATGTTGCCAAAAAACTTCGTTATTATTAATTTTGCAATGTTGATGCATCATAAGCATGTTAGTTCCATTGTATTGCATGCATGATAGTTGGATTGATTTTGTGTTGTGGTGGAGACATATACATCAAATCGACTATAATTCCTCCTATTTTATATTTTTGAATTACTCTTACACTTTGTTGATGATAGATAATAATTGTTAGATACCTAATCCTTAGGGATTGAGGTACATTGTAAGTATCGTTATAAATATTAATCTAGGAGAAATATGAAAAGTCATAGGTGTATAGGAAGAGTCAATTGTACCTCTTGGAAGGTGAAACCAAAGGTTAGTTCCTTTTATATATATACATGGTATGAGTTAGTGAAAATCGATCATTTGTGGAGTTACATATTCTCTCTTCCCAGTCCTGGCTTGATAGTGGTATCAAAGATGGCTAATTTTAACTCCATGATTCTCTCCCTTGTGTAGAAACACCTCTTAGATTTATCTTTCTATTTATTCCTTCTACATGTTTATCTCTTTGTTTATTACCTTTGAGGTTCACACCCCTCTTCTCTTCCCATAAATATTCCTTGTGTAACATATCCTATGCGTATGTGTTAGGGTTTCCTCCACAATGTGGAATTCCCTCCATTTTCCAAAAATATCAATGCTCAGACTCAAACCAAAGGTTTATATGCACACAATGTGGAATTATTGCCTCGTATTACTGTTAGTACCAGATTTGGTCAAGCCATTAGTGTGCAAATGATTGAGATCATGAGGCCAAAAACTATAACAAGGAGGATAATCGTGAGCTTATGGGTCCTATAGACTGACAAGGGAGAGCATATGATCAAGAGCGCGAAAAATTTAATAGTGAAAATCAAGCCCTAAGGGCCCAAGGCTAAGTTCCAAGCACCTGTGTTCTTATCGGGAGCACAAAAAAGATCAAGGCGCTCTAAACAAGCCTAAGATATTTTTCAAAATGGGATTATATCATAATACCAAAGCATAAGGAGAAGGAACTGGCAAAGACACATGCTCGATCATCCGACGACCACAAGAGAGCCTGATCTACTGTCAATTATGCATTTCGCATTGGAAAAAAACACAAAAGTTAGCACGTTATTGGGGTGTGATGGCAGTTTTAAAGAGCCACGAGGTGAAGGATGGATGGTGTCGCATGGTATAATATGGAAAGTAAAACTACTTCCTTAGGGTCACGACAATGGTATTCCGGTTTGACTAGGTTACACATCCACCATATCTGCACATAGTTGTCCATCCAATCAGTCCCACCCGGAGTTAGAACAGCAATACACTTGGACAACGAGGAATCCAATGCGGGACTGACATGTCAACAATGCATATTCATGAGCCGCCCAAGCATCACCACCTATACAGAGAAGGCCTATTGAGATTTTAGTCACCATGTCAAGACTAACCACATGTAGGTCGAGTCCCAGAGGACAATTCAACACTAACATGGAACAACATGAAGCTTCCATGTGTCCACGGTTCCATGATGATGTCAACATAATTTCATACAAATTTCACATGTTTTCCCCAAATTTTAAAAAAGGCTTTGAACCATTGGGCAAATGACACATTTTTCGAACATAGGCATGCGAAATAATATCTCATGTGAGTGGAGGATTCACTAACATCCTGCCAAATCGGTTGGAAAATATGTGACATGTAACAATATATCTAGCTTCATGTTCACATCCTTTCATTCATCATCATACTATTTCCTGTAGCTAAAAAAGTACAACAATCATCGCCTCGACATGCCCACTCAGGCGAGCCCGAGATCTCAATAGATCATACCAGGTGTGGAAAAATTGTTATCTCTCTCCAGTTGTCTAGGTAGACACGTGTCAAGCTCTAATAAAGGAAAACCATGAGGATCATAAGAAACCAATCTAAGAGTAACTTGATTTGTAAAAGTTATTTTCTTAGATGTCAAGTGTTTTAAATGATGACTCACCTATGCAATCCCTCCTCTCAGGAGTGGATTTTGAATCATCGTGGTTGTAGATGTTGGGAGAGTGTGTTATATGTTTCTCCAACAGAATAATGACCTTCTATGGTATCATTAGCTCGATTTAGCGGATAAAAGGGCATCCAGGAATCTACCCTAAGGTGCAGTTGTATCAATTGGATAGCTTTACGCAACAGTTTGAGGAAGAATATTTGAAGGGATGGTTAATGATGTTCTGCATGGATGATTGGTGGGGATAAAGAGGAAGACATTGAACATTATTCTATCCATCCATGGACCCAAATCATTCCATGGTTGAATAGGTCCCACACTACATATGCAAACCTAGTCGAGTCATCTAAAGAGGTTCACTTAAATGTTGAATTGGACAAGAAGAACACAACCTCGATAGCATCAATACATCAACTTTGGGGATAAAACCATTTTCCTTTTACCCTCATAAAATCAAGTAAAATTAGTTGGAAAGATAAAAATGGTTAGAAAACTAGACACGGTATCAAGATTTTGACAAGATGTTATTAGTTTTCAAAAAGCAGTATTTGTCCAGGAAGAGGATTTTCCCACAAAGAAAGGGCCTATAAAAACAAGGAGAGGAGCTCATTTTTTTGGTTGGAACTTTGGGGAATTTAAGAGTATCTTATAACCAGAGCCATTTGATCAAGATCCCCTTGAAAACAAACATATTTTTAAGGCTACAGGATTTAAGAGATTCATCCCTTGCATTATTCTTCAGTCTATGCTTCTTCTTTTGCATGTGTTTCTGTAAAGCCACCATCCCATTTTTGGCTTCTTTTATATGATCACCCTTAATAAAAACTCGAGAAACAAGTTGTATGACATGTTTTGTGTTTAGTGTAACTGTGTGTTGTATAACGTATGCTATTGAAGTGATTTCCTCTTAATGTATGCCCACTTCTTGTCAATTTTTTCCTATGTTTAATGATATGCAGAGGGTACCTCCATGGATTTAAATATATGAATTTTTTTACTATTTGATGCATGATTTAAAGATTTGGTACAACTGTTAGAACTACTGAATTCTTAATTGATCAACATGTTGTTCTTTCCATAGACTATGAGATTCACCTTAAATCTGCCTCACATGTTTACTGTGCATTTCTTCTAATCCATCACTCACCATATTTAAACTCAAATTATATGAAGCACTTGTGGCCAAATGCCTCTTGTGGTTGAATGTTTTAATATTTGGTCTGGGATTGCTTGAGGGCCAAGAGTTTTATAAGAGAGAGAGAAAAAATTACCCACATTTTTGCATAATTTGCACTATTACAAGCATTTATTTAAGGCTCGTCATGAGTCTTAGATCCCAGAATGCCTTGGCATAGTTCCACTCATAACCTAGAACATCTCAAGGGACAACATATGAAATGGAATCATTGCCGGGAGACATAATTTGAAGATATATTTCCCTAGGGATACGACATTGCAAGATATGATACTCGAAGGTGAACGAGTTTTAGGAACCTGGTTGTTGATTGTTTCAGCTGGTGAATCCATTGAGAAAAGATCCAGCGTCGAACATAATATATACCAAAAGAAGCCCATATCTTGGATGTATCCCAATATACTCAGATCCATGGAAGCTCATAACCTGGATAAATCTTAGACAACATCATATCTTTGCTTCTTCAGGTAACCCTAATTTGGAAACCCTTCCTTATGTTGTTTGTAGAGGTAGAGAATATTTTGAGTTAATTCATATACCCATTGATTCTAATTTTTCTACCAAGATACCTCTTGAATCCTTAATAGATCTACAAAATTCACCCTTAGGATTATGTCAAGAAGAGAGCTCTTATTTCCATCCCTTTCTAAAAAATCTTGTTAACCCTCCATCTGTTGAAGCCCATAATGATATTCTGCAAAGTATTATGGATAACCTTATAAGAGGAAGAGCTAGAGGACATCATCCTCCTCCACCACCTTTAAAACCTTGGTTCAATGCCATATTTTTCCCATTGAATATTCCTGTACATGTTCATGGCCTCCCTGAAAATTACTTGAAGCACCTACCCAAGTATTGTGGCGAACCAACTCTATATGTTAAAGAACACTTAGCATCCTTCTCTGATTTCATTGACAACCTGTTTGTGGATCATGACGATAGATTCATAAGTTGTTTTTTTCAAACCCTAGAGGGAGATGTCTGTAAATGGTTCAGAGAGATCCCTACAACTTCTATTGATAGTTGGCAGGCCCTTTGTAATATCCCCCAAAATAATTAATTATTAAAGTTTGTATGCAATTAGGAATAAATTTCTGTTTTTGGTAAATTCATATTTGGATTTTTTTTCCATTTATGGAAAATCCGAATTTGGAATTTGATTATGTGTAATCAATTATTTTGACTGTTGGGAAAAGATTTGATTTTCCCAACTAACTCTTTGATTGTGACACATGTAAAAGACAAAATCTTTTTATATATTAATTGTTGGGGGACAAATGGAACAACCAGGTTGAAAACAACTAACCATGACTCCATGAGTGGGGAATAGACTTGAGTTACCTCAGGGATGAATTTTGCAAGAGGAAAATGAGGAATTTGACCACTAGCCGCCCCTGAAAATAAGGGATTTGTAAAGCTGTGAAAATTCCCAAGGAGGAAAAAAGACCTAGGCACAATATGCTCATGATATACCACATATGGAGGAGGTGGGACACTGCTTAGTATGGGGGAGAGAGGATATTACTTGCTGTTATGAACATTGGTCGAGTGTGAGGCAAGGGAATTTTTTGATCTAAAAGGAGGATTGTAGCAAAAGAGGATCATTTCAATTTGCCCTTATGGACTCATGGTCAGGCTAGGGGGTGAACGAAGAAAGTAATTTGGTTGTTATGTTCTATGGTTGGTTGGAACTTGGCTATTCCATTTGTGTTCCAACTTCAACTTTATTCATATAAGTACCTTTACTTATTCTCTGGCCAGAATTATGATGATTACAAATTATTAGAGGTGTGATGGATTTATGTGATGTTAATGCAAATGTGAATAAATGATTGGATGTATCAAAATCTATTGTTTATCATTGTTAATAGAAGGATGAGTTCTTGTGCTATGGTTCATATCTAAATCTTGAATGTACATATACCTGTAGATATGCTCATGCGTTTCATGTAAAGAAAATGCTAGAATGAGCAGTTATATTTTTATGACTTATATATGTCTCAGCAGGTGAATATAGATATATATAGATGCATGTAGAGATACATGGATATGTACAACATATATTGTATTCATATACAGGAAGATTTTATCGATCCTTGAACTACATGAGAATATAAGTATTTACCATTGATCAGATCATACAAAAGGTGAAAGAAAATTAATAGTCCTTTATTACATTAGGCCGATAAGCAGAAAATTTCAATGGTATACAATACATGCTACAGAAAAATTTACAATACTTAACAACTTAATCAAATCATTTCAGAAACCTGTTTGTTCAATAATAATAAAATTGTAAATGATCTGTACAGCCGAAAAATCCCGGTTCAAACTATTACCATAGAGTACCCTAGGGTAAGGACCCGGTACCACTAGTAGACAGAACCTGGGAAATTTTTAATTAAATGCCACGATCAAAACTCGAATACATTTTGTGAGCAAGACAATCTCCATGATCCTTCTCCTTCTAATTGATTAATCCTGCAAAAGGAAATCGATAGAATTAGTAAACTATGTTAAAATAGTCAATTGAAAATAAATAATTAAATTTAAGTGAAACAATACTTAGCTTAAGGCTGGCATAGAAGCAGTTTCCCCACCGGTGTTGAACGGTGATCTGTGCATAGTCTAGGGGATGAGTGGACCCAGAAATGGTTGATGGGTACCCTCGCAAAGGAAGACAGAGCCCCATCATTAGTTGATGAAATTTGAGTATAATGTTTTCCATAAATACAGAATGCAATTGAAGAATTATCACAACAAGAATTTGAAGGATACAATTCATAAATCACACAGTCTTTATAAGTTTTTAAACTATAACAATATTAAAGAGACTTTACGGGTTGTAAGATTTAAAGTGTTAAATAGATAAAAATTATTTAAAATTTCGCAACCCAATAGTGGGCAAAGCGTCGCCTTGCTTACATAGAACTTAAACCCCGGTTACAGAGCTAGAATCTATGCACATAATACACAATTAAGGATCCTACAAAGGGTGAACTGACACCTTGGTTATACAAAAACATAGGTCATGATTTTCCTTATAATGTTGGTTAAGCATACGGATTTGCAATGGTTTCAAAGGAAGGAATCTCGCAGATTTATCTAAGATTTTTATTGTGAGTAAGGGACTCCTGTATACATAGAGGATTAATATTATGATGCATACATACAGAAAAAACACAATTTCCAAAGAGGCGCACCCTCTCTGGAATACATTCAGAGTTGTAAAACTTGCTATCATTAACATTAACACTTATGAACTGCTTAGGCGAAATCATAAATAAACACATAGCAATGAAAGTACGTAGTATGTACCTAAAGGAGAATCACGTTTAGTTCGTCGGAGACAACCCTTTCAAGAGAAAGGAATTATAGAGGATTTTGGAGCATTCCATTAGACTATTTCCTTTACATAGAAGAAATCTAGGATTTCCCTTTTAACAGGGATTTACGAATGGGGATTCAGGGTTGGGAAGTTTTATAAGAGTCGGTGTTGTATAAAATGTAATGGAATTTAATACACATAGGGCCTTATGATACCCTTGTACAGGTGACGAGTTTTCATTTTATAGGTAAAGGGTAAGTTAACAGAGTCGTTTTTATTCATATGCACCTGTGAGTGTTGAGGAGAAATCTCCCTGCGGACAAGTGGATTCTCTCGAGGTCCCTAGACTCCTAAGACCAAGATAGAAGAATGCTTAACGTGGACACTGACATCATTTTAGATCTAGATAAGCTAATGTATGTAGAGGAAGGAGAAAAGATGTACCTTTTTAACGACACTTGTCCCTACACGGTCTGAGTTGAGCTTCAATCCTAAACTCCTCGATGAGCCCTAGAGACAAACAAAGATACGACCAGCTTCCTACCCTACTGGGATTAGCTCAAAAATAGATCTATCTACTAGAGACAAGTTCATGTGATATTGAACACAGACTTGAAAGAAACAGGCCAAGCATATTATATTAATGAGAACAACAATGAAGAATACTTACAACCATAGATGTGAGTGCAACAGCTTCATCAAGCTCTCCTTGTCTAGACCCTTGCTCAAATAACCCACATACAAGATGTTGATGCTTCAAATAACATCTCCCTCATGAGATCATAAGTTAGATGCTATTGCAATGTCTCTCTTCCTGTACTGTATGTTGCGTATGAGATCATAGGTTTCATACCTCCAATCTTTCCTCCCCTTTCACCATGAGAAGGCCTCTTTATATAAGCTTGGAAAGACCCAACCACTTGAGAGATCTTTGGGATAAGTTGAGGATTTCTCTCCTTCAGTTGAGGATCTTCCCTAAGATCATGCCTTGAGATCATATTTGAATCCAACCACCTTCATATATTGAGGGGATCTTTCCCTCATTCTTCTCAACAAGCCAAATTTCGCCCAGAAAAGGTAGTGCTCCCCCAAAAGGGGAACCAAAGTGTTATAACCCTCCCCCAAAGAAGGCCAGGGAGAGCCAATGCTTCCTGATAATGTATAGGGGAGTGCTCCCCTCCAAAACCCATTTTTGAGTGGTTATTTTAGTGGCAAAAGGCTTGTACTTCTAGTAGATTGATTCCTCCTCTTCAGAACTAGTCTTTGAGGTGTCCTAAGTGTCCCTGTCATGTCGTTGGAGGCATGACATAGGAAAGAAGGAAATATGATGTTAGCAACACTTATAACACTTATGGCCAAGATGTGACACTTGCGGACAAGATGCGACACTTACAACACTTGTAATGACGACACTTGTGACACTATCGAAGTGAGTAATTTTGAGGTGTAACAGTGAGTCAATACCTCACCTGTGTGTAAGTATACTCACAAATTTCATGTTAATGTTGGATGTGAACAATCCAAAGTAGGGTTTTCGCAGGAGCGTAGTGTCAAAAGTAAACAATACTGCAGTGACCCAAAAACTACTGCAAAATGTAGAGTAAGGTAGTTGATGGGAATTACGTTGTACCATTCCATGTGAAAAAGGGGACATGGCAAGTTCCTATTGGGCACAACCTCCTATCAGACCAGTACGATACCATCCCTCTTAATGGTTTATCTAGGGTTTTAATTACTGATCTGACTACCCTTTAATTAGTCTTCTTACCAATTTATTGTTGAGTTATGACGATAGTCAGTTAAGGATAAGACTGTGCACAGTGGTCACGTCCGTCTCTTCTAGTTAAGGATTTCAACCCTTTTGGTTCTGACTTGTTAATCGAACTCAGGATTTGTGACTGGTATTGCCTGGTGCCTCCTAATGATGACAACCGTTAACTTTTGGTAGCCATATAATAATAATAATCTGAGTATTAAATACTGGCACTGCATAACGAATGGGTTATCGTTATATATGATAATAATCAAGTCCTCCCATAGAAGAGATTTGTGATTTATATATCAAGAGAAATATATTTTTTCTATGGATCAGATTCTGCATAGAACCCCTATAGTGCCTAGCGGAATATATGAGAATAGATATGATGGTAGTATTAGATAGTATTATAATAGTTTAAATACAAAAATATTTGTACTTGTACCTTTGAACATGTATGATATTAACTATGAGACTTATATGTTAGCGCATAGTAAAATTTTGGTGAATTTGTATCATAATGAATAATCACCAAGGTTCATGGGTATACTATGGGACATTCAATGTTCCTAAATTGCTATGAAATGTGGTTGTGGCATAGTGTAATGTATTTTTTTCAGAGATAAAGTTATTCTACAGGGTATCACACTGTACGAAGAAAAAGATAAGATTAAGCTATTGAAAATCATTAGTAATGGAAAAAATACTCTAGTTATATTAAACATCGTCTTGAAGTAATATGGAATATGAAAAGAGAATTAATGTCCCTAACAATTTTTTTTTTTTATTTTGGTAAATTTGGGGTACATTAGGGGTATTTTTTTTTTTTTTTTTATAAAGAAGTGGGGGGAAAAGAGGGACAACCTATATTACCTGACTCAGTTTGGCTCCCTCAAGAAGAAAGAAAATGATTATGTTGTTGACCTTAAGGATAGGTTTAACAAGCTATACGAAAATATTCCTAGAGACATCAAGCCTTCGTAGCAAGAAACTAAGGTCAAATATGATGGGGATTTTGATTCAGACTTTGACATGGTATCAAGATTAAGAATAGATCCCAGTCTGCTGATAATGTAAGATGATGCAATAGACATTGAAGGGAACCTAATTGCATTGGGAAAAATGAAACAAAAGTTTGATCAAGAAGACAACAAGAAAATTAAATAAGACTATGGTCCTTCAGATCCAGTCAAAGATTATCAAAAATCCTGGATGGATAAGATGTATAAACTGATCGTGAATTTGAAAAATAAGATTTCTATATTTGAATTGGATAATGGTAATGCCAACACATCCCCTCAAGGAGGGATAAGTAACCCTAACCATTTCAAAAGTCCTTTCAATCTTATGCGGGAGCATCCTTTCCACCTTAACAATGCGCTAGTACTCTAGCACATCAAAGTGCCTCCAAGAAGGGGGAGAGGCGCTATCCCTCTCATTTTTCCCTCGAATTTTAAAATTCAATGTAATTAAAATAAAATTAAATGTTGTAAGGATGGAAGAAATGATTTGATTCCTTTGTACATGTTGTAGTTAAGATATCCTTTAATGGCTAGCTGTAGGCTAATCTAGATCCGATTCAAACTAGATGTTCATTCAATGTAATAATCCTCAGTAGATAAGCGTTGTAAATGGTGATTAGAAACCACTAGAGTAGTTGGAGGGAAAGAGTCAGAGTACCATCTTGTTTAAAGATTTGTAACGTATTCCTATTAGGGGTTGTTGAAATTTGATGAAAAAATCATTGTAAGATGAGAGGAGAGAGCCAAGACTCAGTTGTAGTCTGAGCTTGCACACATTATAAACAAACATTCATATTAATACAAAGAGCATTTTTTCCTTCCTATGAGTTTTCTGTGTGTTTATGTGTGTTATGAATGGTTTTTGTGTGTTCATTTATGTTTTAGATGCATGTGATAAGTCTCATCTATAGGGATAAGATAGACTTCACTATCTGTCTGTGATTTTTCTAGGTTGTTCTGGGTTCTCTTAGGCTAAGTGTAAGGAGTGCACGACAGAGTATTGAGAACTCTATGAGCCAATGCAAGGAGTGCATGTCTGAACTCTACTTCGATTTCATAGAATAACATGCCATATGGGAACACCAGGATAGTCTCAAACTTAGGAGGAGACTGAAGGTTGTTGAATACCTTGTAGGAAAAATTGTGTAGAGAAGTAACATAAGAAATAGTCGTTGAATACTTTTTAGAGCTCTTCCATATGGGCCTTAAGTAGGTGCAATTGTGAACAGGTGAACTCTATTTCGAGTTCAGAGAATATAATTGTCAGGGAGGACACCCCATAGTTACTGAACAGTCTGGAAATATGTGGAAGAAGAAACTACCTCAGAGTTGATGAACACTCTGTAGGAGAAACTCTACAAGGTGTGCATTGAGCCGATGCAAGGAGTCCATCAGTGAATCTGAAGGAGTTCAGGATTCAGGAGAAGACCTGTGCAAGGAGTGCACCAAGCCAACACTTAGACAAGTGTTGAGGAAGTCTGAAGATGCAAACGAGGGAAAGTGTGTGCTAGAGGTAAAGTGTCCCTCTTTTACAATATCGAAAGGAAGAGTGCAGAGCATGCGAGGAGGGCACTGGAAATATTATAAGGAAGAAGAAGGGTTGTGATGCAACCCACCCCTCAGTAGACGGTCGCTCCACCAGGACCTTGTTTTCCTCTAACAACCCAGAGAGTCAATGCTCTTCCAACTCCTTCGGGAGCTCCTTACCCACAATGATACTCCTTCGGCGATCTCTCCTTCTGATATCGGGAGATTGGATCTCGCGATATCGCGAGTCTTGCAACACTATCCCATGCAATCAAACGCCGAGACTCCGAATCCCGATGGTCAACGGTCAACCTCGGGATATCGCCACTCGCGATACCGAGTCCTTATCCATCAAATCCCCGAGTGCCGAAGTGTCGAGACCACGTGTTAACTTCACCCAACCTCCGTGGGCCCATCGCGACTCGGGACTTCGCTATTTCTCCGTGCTCCCTCTGACTTCGAAAAACATTGAGGTGCCAAACCCTGAATCCTCGGGATCTGATGCCACCTGTCGGCGCTCAGATCGACGGTCCCGATCAGATCGGGAAATCGCACCCCGCGATTTCGACGTGCATGCGTTTCTAGCACTCGCCGACCCCGATTCACCGATATGCAACGACAAATGATTCTTTCTGCATCTGAGGGGTCTACTTCCCCGCTCTTTCTTCCCCGATCCAACGGTCCACGGGACTTTGAGAGTCTTCACGACAAATTCAAGTCGCCGATTCTCTTCCTCTAGAGAATTCTCCGATCGCCACCTTTGCCCTGTGCAAGGGAAAACAAAGGGACTATCCCTCCTGAGCTTTTGTCAACTCGGACTTCCTCAAGGATTTCTCGAACACTCTCCCTGCACTGGGTCTTCAACCCCTTCCAAAAGTATTGAAGTCTTCCGGTTCCGGTGCGCTTCACGCCGCAACAGTCACAACTTTCCCCTTCTCAGACTTGCTACTGAGACTCGAATTCGACCTGCACTCACCTGCATGGCTCGAACGACTCAACCCAACTCTGTACGAAGTGAGAACCAAGGTTCAACTCCTTAGCCTCCTCGACGCACTCTATGCGGAGGTATTCGACTGCACTCTATGCAAGAATCTCCTGTACTAAGCAGAGAAACAATTGAAACTCATTCTCTCAGGTTTCGAACCTGATATGCAATCACATAGGCAGCATATAACAGATACGCATAGAAAGAAGAAAACATGCACAAGCATAATATCAGCAACACACAGAGATCAAACACGTCCATGGAATTGAATCAGGACTCTTCCTATTAATTCAATAACTATACATGGAGGTTCTTCACAACTCTCTGCTCTGCTCTCCCTTCTCTCGATGCTAATGCTCCAATGAATTGTTATTATTACAAATGATACAAGGGAGGGTGTCTATACTCCGTTTTCCCTCTCGAAAGCTAAAACTGTCTAATCTACAGTTAATTTCCTATCTACCTGCATTAAAACTAAATAAATGACTCAGCTACTTAAGGACGAGAGCTTATCCGCTCAAGGTCCGTTACATATACAAAGTGCGCTTCATCACATCAAAACATTAATGCTTGGCGCAGCCATATTACAATGTTTCAAAATTTGAATGCTGGCGCTGTCCAGCTGTTCCTTTTCCTCCTCGTGCTGGCTTGCTTGAAAGGGGAGCGATGCTCCTGCATCAGGTTGAGTCCCTTGGAAATATGAGTAATTGCAAGGCTCGAGAAAGGTAGTGTAGGTTTTCATGTAGAGCACAAGAGCTGAGGCCAAATTTCATTGCCAAAATATCAATATGGAAAAGCGCTGACGAGACCCGAGGTAGTCAGGTTTTTAGGAGAAGGTTCATAGGCTGAAACCTTTAAACACTTGAAATTTTCCCAAATGAAGGAGAAATCATAATCTTAGGAGGAGGAGAAACAACTGTCGTCATATCAACTGCAGATAAAGAGATATGGACAGTGAAATTCTACGTCCAGACACCTAAAGGAGTGCGCAGAGGAGGAGAATAGATCCTTGTCGTAGGATCTAAGTGCGAAGGACCAAAAGTCATTGGATCCGGGTAGGTGCACGAAACTTAACTCCTTTTTAAAGTGCAAAGGAGATCAGGATAGCCGAAGTCCTAAAGTCCCAAAGTGGATCGGGACCTTCCATATTTTAGGGGGATAGGTGGCGAAAGATATGGAAGTCCAAAGAAGAGGAACTCCATAGGATTTGAAGCGTTGAGCTTCGAAAGTCCTCAAAGCCCAAAGTAGCGGAGAAGATCTCAGTCATCAGTTAGTCGGAGAAACATGGTAGGAGATCCTGCATTCTGGAGGAGCGAGTGAAGAAGGGTGGAGAACTCCCAAAGGCGAAAGAAGATCTGGGTCGTTGATCCTGCAGGGATAGGTGTCATCATATCCTGCATTCCAGAGGATAAGTACTCCATAGTAATTGAGGTGTGTAGGTGTGAGAAATCCCGAAGGTTGGAGTCACGAAGTCATCCCAGTTGTCCATTGGAAAGGGACGCGTGGCATAAGATATGTCAGTTTGGATAAAAGCCACTCTGGGAGAAAGTGGAGTTGGTGGAGAAAGAACTCCCGAAGTTTAGAGTTCACTTGGACCGTTGAATCCATGAAGGACACGTGGTGAAGATCCGAATGCTTTGGGAAAAGAGCACTTTAGGGGAAAGCGAGTGTGGTGAAGCCCAAAACTCCTAAAGTCTAAATTTCCAGAGTCAACTGTGGTCATTGATCAGAGGAGGAAATGCGTCGTCATATCATGGAATCCGAAAGTGTGCACTCTCGAGAAAAAGACGAGGACGAAGTGGAGTCATTGACCAGAATTCGTTCGAATCTCCAGAGGTAAGATCCATCCTAGCCGTCAGTTGCGTGGACACATGGCATCATATCTGTCACTTCAGAGGTCGTACACTTCGAAGGAAAGTAGAATTGGGTGGCGTGAAAACTCCCGAAGGCTAGAGCGTCGGAGTCCATCCAATCCATCCATCGAAATCATATAGGTGTTATTAGATCGTGTACTTCAGAGGTTTTTCACTACGGAGGATTCACGTGGCAATTGCTCGAAATTACCCTAAGCGTTGGAGCCCGAAGTTGTTGTGGGTCGTAGATATCAAAGGAGAGCATGGACCATTTATTTGTAGGGGGACACATGGAGATTTGAGATTCACTTTGGAGAAAATTCACTCTGGAAGAAGTGAAGAGTGAAGAGACTAGGAACTCCTGAAGGTGGGAGTCCCGAAGTGAATCACAAACATTGGTTGTTGGAGAAGTGTGGGTCGTAGATCTGGTCCGGGTGATTTCTTCGTTCTAGAGTTCAGGGAAAAATAATTGAGTTGCAATTGAAACCGTTGAAGCACAAAGTCGTTAAGGGGTTTAGCCAGAGGTCATATTGAAGAAGATCCTAGCATATGAGCTATCGCTCACCAATTAGTGTTACCAAAAGCACCAGAGAACGTGGTTGTAGGTGAATTGAACCTGCATGGTAACAAATAAGGGACTTGTGTAAACTGTTCTAGGGTCTACTAGAGGCCCAAAAAATGGATTCGGCTTAGTGTTTTGAATATCCTTGATCGAGAGTTCATGTAGACCCTAGAAGAGAGGGGTCATACATCAAGTGGTATTAGAGCCTAGGAAAATGTTCTGTCTGATACCACCAAGTGGTATCAGAGCCAAAATTTGCTTGCAGACAATAGAATAAGGAAATAGGAGATAGTCTGACAATCTCAAGTAGTATCAGAGATTGATTTTTCTTGTAGAAAATAGGTGAAGGAGGAGATAGGGTGTTGATGATCTGTGTGTGATTGCTTGCAAGTGTGCAACAGTCAATAGACAACTAGGTGGGTTGAAGTCAGAGAAAGAAAATGGCTACTAAAGGCCATAAGCATGGTCAAGGCAAGGACTACCAGCATAAAATCAAAGCAGAGATGGACAAAGATCTCGAAGAAATCAAAGTGGAGCTTGATAGGCTAGCACTGAAGATGAAACATGAGTCTAAGGTACACTGGAGGTATGAGTGGCCAATGAAGTAGAGAGCAAGGTGGTTTGTTCAGAAGTTGTTGGCCAGAAGGAAGAAACAACAGTTGAGGAGGTGGTTGAGGGAAGATGAAACCCTTGGTGAAACAGAGAAGCAGGTTTTCATTTGCGAGCCAGAAGTTGGAGAAAACCTCAGTGATGAGGGGGAGAGATCAAGCAAATATCTTGTAGACTTCCACGAGGGCAGAGATGAACTTTCAAGTTTCCAAGTGCACAATGAAATAGGGTCATTTAGAGATATCATAGAATAGAAGGAGGGAAGAGGTGGAAGTTCATATTTCCAAGAGGGAAATGATAAGATATCAGTGAGGTATCTCACATAATTCCAAGAGGAAAGGACACAATTTTTGAGTTTCTAGGTGGGCACGTATGAAGTGAGACTACTTGAAAGTCTCAAGAACTCAAAAGTGAGTTCGGATCAGATAGGAAAATCGAAAGAGGGGGAGAATCAGAGATGCGTACTGATCATTGGGGGAATCAATATATTCCTTTCACATAGCCCAACAGAGGCCAGTGTGTGTACTGTAGATGAGGAGGTGATGAAACAAGCATCCGAGGAAGAGGTCGTGGCGCCAAATGTTTGTGAAGCTAATAGTTTGTGTATTGCAGATGCAACATAGGAGAGACAACCAATAATGACTGTCATAGAGGAGGAGAAGGAGTAGACATCAGAATCTACCCATGCAGTAGCAGAAGAAGAAGATAATTCAAAGGAATGGCTCAAAAATTTCAGCCAGGAAGTTGAACATGAGATGAATGCAACACTGAAGCTTGCAACATAAGAGGAAGTAGACAACATGGACTTTGTTGAGCTGTACAAGGAATTGGAATCCCTGGAGAGAAGGGTGATAGTGCAAAGTCATTACATCCAACAGGATAAGTTGGAAATAGATGAAGGAGCATACTAGTCTGGGGAGCAGCGGGAGGAAGTTGGGAGTGCACCAATAGGAGAGCAGGCATAAACTAATCTGTCAGAGGAGGAAGATGAGAAACAACTCAATGATGAGTTTGTAGAATTGGAGTCTAAGGAAGAATGGAAAGTAAGTTCCATAGGAGAAGAAAGAAACATGGGGGATCAATATGATCTGCCCTTTTATCAGCATGAGGAGGTGAAACAGGGTAGTCTGTATGAAAGGAGGAGCCAACCAGTAGATCAGTTGGAAGAATTCATTGAGGAGGTAAGAGAGTTGATGTTGAGGTCAGCACAAGAAGTTGTCAGTAGGAGGAAGATGAACAGAGGAGGAATTGCAATAGCAGTAGGGAAGAAGAAGAAACAACAAAGCAGAGGAGTAGGTGGACAACTCCAAAGAAAAGTTTGGGACCCAGGGAGATTTCAACAGTGGGGCAGAGGGAGCCATGAGAAGGAGCTCATGATTTTCCCAACAGTGGAGTATGATGCAGGAGAATCCTTTCCACCTCAGTAATGGGCCAGCATTCCAGCACATCAAAGAGCATCCAATAAGGGGGAGAGCCACCAACCCTCTCATTTTCCCCTCGAATTTTAAAATTCACTGTAATTAACAACAAATTAAATGGTGTAAGGCTAGAATAGCTCAGTTGATTTCATTTTACATGCTATAGTTAAGGTCACCTTTAATGGCTAGCTATAGGTTGATCTAGATTCGATTCATACTAGATTTTCATTCAATGTAATAAGCCTCAGTAGATAGGCATGGTGATTAGACACCACTAGAGTAGCTGGAGGGAAAGAATCAATGAGTCCCTTCTTGTATGAATATTTGTAATGTATGCCCAGTAGAGGCTGCTGAAAGTTGATGAAAAAATCATTGTAAACTGAGAGGAGAGATCCGAGACTCAGTTGCAGTCCGATCTTGCACACATTGTAAACAATCATTCATATTAATACAAAGAGCATTTTTTCCTGCCTATGATTTTTCTATGTGTTTATGTGTGTTATGAATGATTTTTGTGTGTTCATTTATGTTGTATATGTGTGTGATAATTCTCATCTGTAGGGATAATATAAACTTCACTATCTGTCTGTGAGTTTATTGGGTTGTTCTGGGTTCTTTTAGGCTAAACGAAAGGAGTGCATGATCGAGTATTGAGAACTCTGTGAGCCAGTGAAAGGAGTGCGTATCTGAACTCTTCTTTGAGTTTAGAGGAGAACGTGCTAGGTGGGCGCACTAGGATAGTCTCAAACTTAGGAGGAGACCCAAGGTTGTTGAATACCTTGGAGGAGAAATTGTGCAAAGAAGGCACATAAGAAAAATTTGTTGAATACTCTGTAAAGATATGCCAGGTGGGCATTGAGCAGGTGTAAGTGTGCATAGGGGAACTTTATTTCAAGTTCATAGAAGATAAGTGTCATGGAGGACACCCTAGAGTTACTGAACACTCTGGAAATTAGTGGAAGGAGAAACTACCTCAGAGTTATTGAACACTATGTAGGAGAAGCTCTGCAAGTTATGCATTGAGTGGATGCAAGGAGTGCATTAGTAGATTTGAAGGAGTTCAGGATTCAAGAGAATACCTAGGCAAGGAGTGCACCAGGACAACACTTAGAAAAGTGTTGAGGAATTATGAAGATGTAGACGAGGGAAAGTGTGTGTTAGAGGTAAATTGTTCCTACTTTACAAGCTCGAAAGGAAGAGTCCAGAGCATGCCAGGAGGGAACCAGAAATATTCTAAGGAAGAAGAAGGGATGAGTCCCTTGTAAATACAAACAATTGAAAGTCTCGGGAAAGGTAGTGAAATTTTGCATGCAGAGTGAAAGTGTGTGCCAGAGGCGAGGTCAAATTTCATTGCCAAAAGCTCAGGAGGAGAAATCGCTGATGAGACCCAAGGTAGTTGGGTTTGCAAGAGAAGTTGCAGAGGCTGAAACATTTGAACACTTGAGACTTTTCCAAATTTAGGA
>JASDQU010109587.1:22841-46545 GCA_032191745.1 Picea mariana | reverse complement strand
TTGGGATCGTCCATCGTCCAGGGGGACAGGTGGTAGAAGATATGGAAGTTTGGAGCAGAGGCACTCCGGAGAATTTGAAGCATCGATCTTTGAAAATACCCGAAGCCCAAAGTAGCAGAGAAGATCTCAGTCTTCCATTAGTTGGAGACATGTGGCGAGAGATCCTGCATTCTGGAGGAGTGAGTGCAGAAGGGTGGAGAACTCCCAAAGGCCAAAGGAGATATGGGTCGTTGATCCTATGGGGACAGGTGTCATCAGATCCTGCACTCCGAAGCATAATTACTACAGAATAATTGAGGTGTGGAGGTGTGAGGACTCCTGAAGGCCGGAGTCACGAAGTCATCCCAGTCTTCCATTGGAAAGGGACACGTGACGGAATATCTTCCAGTCCGGAGAAAAGCCACTCCGAGAGAAACTGGAGTTGGTGGAGAAATAACTCATGAAGACCAAAGACCAGAGTTGACTTGGACCATTAGATCAAAGAAGTAAATGTGTTGGATATCCACATGCTCCTGGATAAGAGAACTTTGGAGGAAAGTGAGTGTGATGAAGCCCAAAACTATCAAAGGTCGAATAGTCAGAGTCAATTGTGCCCATCGATATGAGGAGTACACATGTTGTGAGATAGTGGAATCCGAAAGTGTGCACTCTAGAGGAAAATATGAGGAGGAAGTGGAGTCATTCACCAGAAGTCGTTCAAAGCTCCAGATGTAAGAGACATCCTAGCCATCAGTTTCTTGGAAGCATAGCATCAAATCTATCACTTCAGACGTCATACACTCCAGAGGAAATTAGAATTGGGTGGTGTGAAAAATCCTGAAGGTTGGAGCGTCGAGGTCCATCCAAGCCATCCATTGGAATCAAACAGGTGTCAGCAGATCCCGTACTTCAGAGGTTTTTCACTCCAGAGGATTCACATGGTTGTTGTTCGAAATTACCCGAAGCATCGGAGCATGAAGTTGTTTTTGGTCGTAGATCTCAAAGGAGAGTGTGGACCGTTGATTTGCAAGGGTACACGTGGAGAGTGGAGATTCACTCCAGAGAAAATTCACTTCGGAAGAAGTGAAGAGCGAATACACTAGGAACTCCCGAAGGTTGGAGTCCTGAAGTGAATCACAGTCGTTGGTTTTTGGAGAAGCGTGGGCCGTAGATCTAGTCTGGGTGATTTCGTCGGTTTGGAGTTTGGGGAAAAAGGAGTCAGCTACACTCGAAACCGCTGAAGCCCGAAGTCGCGAAGGGGGCTAGACATAGGTCGTATCCCATGGTCATACTGAAGAATATCCTATCATATGAGCTATCGCTCACCAATTATTGTTACCAAAATCTCTAGAGAACGGGGTTGCAGGTGAATTGAACCTGCGTGGTAACAAACAAGGGACATGTGTAAACTATTCCAGGGTCTACTAGAGGCCTGGAAAGATGATTTAGCTTAGTGTTTTGAATATCCTTGACCAGGAGGTCACGCAACCCCTAGAAGAGAGGGGTCCTTCATCACAATCCTCAACTCATGAGGAGAGAAAGAAGAAATGATGAACAACCTATCCAATCCACTGTAAGAACTAACAATGAAAATAACCCAGTGGAGGAAGAAACATATGAAGGATATGTTGAAAACCCATATGAAATACACCCTTTGTGAGAGGAAAACAATGTTATACATTTAACTTAAGATGATTATGAATTTTCCCTCAACACTAGGAAGAAAACCCATAAAGGTGAATCTAACAAAGAAATATTAGCCTTTGTTCAGTATAAGATGTTTGTTGATGCACTACAGGGTTAGATGCATAGGAAGTATGATCTAAAACCCAAGCAAAAGGAATTCAATCAGGATGTCCAGCCCTATCCTAAGAATATTATTCTAAGTCTTTCTATGGAAAAATTCAAAGAACTAAAAACTATTCCCAAAACTAAAGAAGTCGGTGAGACATCAAAGACAGGGAGAGAGAGGTTAAGGAACTTGAGGAATTAGTTCCACCTTTCAACATTGATAAAGAAATTTATGAAATGAATATTCCCGTCCCATTGATGGATTTGGCTAGTAATCCTTCATACTAGAAGAAAATTGATAAAGTTATAGAGGCAAAGGGAATAATCAGGTCCTCCCGATACTATAAATATGCAAGATGAGTATCCCACTATAGTTTTTGGTCCTCACATAGATGATAAGGAAGAGTTTGTTGAACCTTTGTATGTGACCTTAAACATCCATTACAATATGTTTCACAACTGTATGTTGGACTTTGGATCATCACATAACCTTATGCCCAAAATATTGATGGAAAATTTGGGGTTGGAAATAACTAGGCCCTACCATGACCCCCATTCTTTCGATGCTAGAAAAGTGAAGTGTGATAGGCTTATCAAATATATGGTAGTCACCTTAGATCAACCTCATTTTAAAATCATAATGATGGATGTGGTAGTGGTTGATGTTCCTTCTAATTATGGGATGTTTTTATCCAAAACATGGGAAACAAAGTTGGGTTGAACAATGTGTTATAGCGCAAGTTATAGGTTTGCAAAATCTCGACCCAACCACAAAGCAAGTGCTACAACTTGGGAGTCCTACACTCAATTTCAACTCGATGTAGGTCTCACACTTCAAGGGTGACTAGGTCACTCTAGGGAGGTGATCCTGGTGACCCTGGGGTATTGAGACAAAGATGGAGAGAAATGGAAGTGAATCCCCTAGAGGTGAATTCTAAATGGAATGAAAGGTGGGAAGAGATTCATTTTATTTCAAGTTATTTTTTACCCAAAGGTATATTACTTCTTTGTATGATTGTAGCTACCCAACACACAAGAAAAATCACTTTACAATGATGTATGTTAGTTGCATCAGAAAGTTAAGCTCGTTGTCCCTAATTTGCAACAATAGATAACAATGTATATCAGCAAGTAAATGGCACTATAATCTACTCAATACGTGCTAGAGATCAAGTAGAAAATACAAGAGAAAGAATAGTTAGTGACTAGCTAAACTCAAGATGAAAAGCCAATATTCTAGCACAATAATATAAGGCTATTGTAAACACTTTTCTGTAGAAAATTATATCAGACTTATGGCTATAATATTCAATGTATTAAAGAAATAAAATCAGCCACTGAAATCCCCTCAAACTTTGCCAAAAAGTGTGTTGGACCAAGGAGTGTAAGTGTGCAAACTTTGAGCACAATCCAATGGTCGATAAGAGAGTTATTCAAGAAAACGAGTTAGGGTTTCTGCAACCCTAATGGCTAAATATGAAATTTTGTAACAGAATCAAGAAGTATCCCCTTGATGGGGATGCCCTAGTGGCTGTGAGATGCCGAAGGAACAAGGAATACAATCAACTTTGCAAGAAGTAAAAATGACCAAAAATCACGTTTCACAATGAATTATTTTATTTCTCCAACGCAATAATAAATGACTAGTGCCTTTACTATTGGGTTAATGGGGTCATGAAATGAAAGAGCTAGAGAAGCCACCTTCTTGGGGGTTTAATCCCTTTTACTTCCCAAGGAATGTTTCTCTAGCTAGGGTTTAAGCTAAGAGGGTGTATGCCCTTATACTTCTCTTAACAAGCCCTTGTTAAAGAAAAAAGATGAAGCATAAAGTGATGAATACTATGGTAGGGGTGTATGCCCTTATACATCCCACCTAATTCCTAGCACAATAACCTTGACTTGAAACAAATGATATCAAGAAAGTAAAAACCATACCAATTCAAGGAAAAATGACAAGATAATCCACCGCAATAGCAAGAGATAAGCCTTCCAAGGCTAGCACATAACTCCCATCAACTATAACATCAAGAGATAACCATAAACAAGAGATAAAAGAGACAATCCTCCCAAATATAGGAAAATTTCAAACCAATACTTCTCACAATGAGGGAAAGTTATGTTAAAATGAGATCTTATGATCTCTTATTTATACAAATGTCACCAAGGTGAATTGTGCACAAATTAAGGGGTAAAACACAATATTGGGGGTCAATATACTAATCTTCCCCCTTTACAAAGTAATTCATTTAAAATTCACTTTTACACATAAGAAAACCCTAATTTTAGAAGGACGTCTCCCATTTAGGGGACGTTTTGTGACTTTGAAGAATTCATTGGTGTTGGAGAAGCATGGGTAGGCCTCCAAAGGCCACATATCAAGCATCTAAACACTCTCATCATAGTTAAGACCCTCTTCTCCTCAAAACATCCATGTGTCAAATGAGTGGCACCTCACCACCATGCTCTAGCCCCCGAAGCATGTCATCAAGCTAAAAAATAGGACGTGTTCCCCCTCTTGGGAAAATCATTTTCCAAGTGAGGGATGGGATATGTCATCCAATTCATCATCAAGGAATTCCAATTTTGATCTCTCTCATCTGTCATGTGGACCCATGGCATCTAACATGTGGGATTGTAGCCCCATGGAAGCCTAAGATATGCTTGTTCTCCCAAAACTGTCCACCAAATAGGTCCTGCAAAGACAAATGAGCATGCTCTCCAATGATATCAAGTCATATCATCATGATAAGTGAATCCAATCAATAAATAATCCATCTAAGCATGAGCATCAAAGATCACTATATCAAACAATTAACTGCTCAAAGACAATGCGACTTGTCAATCTTGAATATGGGATGGTTGACGAGGTGTCCTATTGGGTCGATATTTCCCTAGGTCAAGGAGAGTTTCCAAGAGATCCCTCTCTAATCCATGTAAAATGGATGAAGTGGTTGGTGTAAAAACTCAATGGGCATAGGTCTCATGAAATACAAGGGGTTGTAGTGTCTCATTCATGGGTTCCTTTGTAGAAGGTGTGTGGTACCTTCTTCCACAATGCACTTTTTCCAGGCCCATCAATTTCCTTTTATATTTATTTCCTTGTATTTTCTTTCAATATAGCATAAGGAGGGATTGAAGGTCACTGCGCTGGGGTGGTGACCATATGATGGAAATGTCACCCAGAAACACCTAGTGGAAATGAGAAGGTTGGCTCGTGATGAGACCCCCTTTCTCTCATCCATGCAACTGAGAGCCATTACCCTGGTTTGGTGACCAAACAATGGCAATGTCATACCACTAGACACTCATGGATGTGATAGGTCGGCTTGTGATGAGATATCCTATCCTTCAACTAACCTTTTAAGCATTATTTACCATATTGTGGGTCCCCTTTACTTAAACATAAGAATTTCATTTCTTTCTTGGGTGATCCTTGGGCGAAGTATCTGGAAGGTTTATACAAGGATTTTATATTTTACCCAACATCAACCCCTTTGGGCCTTTAGCCCCTTCTTCCCATAGCACGAGGGACAACCCCTTCTTGGGTCAATACACCCTAAAATCCAAAGAGATAAGGAAATGGAGGGGAATAATGATGGAAAGTGGTAGGTATGGTTGGGAATGGTACAATGGCTCATCAAGGGAGTTTCTAGTAGAAAACCCATCCCGAAGGAAGAACAATTACTAGGACACAATTTCAAACACTAAGGTGAAGCAAGGAAAAAGGCATAATGTCCAAGCATATATCATGAAATCTAGAGCAATATAGATACAACATAATCAAATGTCTTAAATATTGAAATGATGCTCACCATAATACTAACGTGTACCTCATGGAGAAAGGCCCAATGCCTTGTGGAAGCCAACTAATATGGTGGATACCATCTTCAACCCTGTGGCCATCTATTGTGGTGAGTGGGATTCCCTTCTATGAAAAAGGGTATTGTTGGTTATATAGTCTCTCGACACTCCATATCTGCAACCTGAGTGTCTGGAGACATAATCGCCTTATTTATCCAAAAAATGGGGATAACATCTGGCTCCTACTTGGGGACATGTTCTCGTCGTAGAGTGCATGAGAACCGCAACATCTCCTGGTAGATCTGTGCCTGGAAGGAAACATCAAATTTTCAAGTGCAGGATGGCTTATTCATCCTTTTTCTCATATGATGATAATCCAAACCCACTAATCTAGAAAAAGAAAATTTTGACATTTTTTCAATAAATTCTAAGCTAAGCATGAAATCAATAGTGCAAGTAGAGAAAAATGAAAATGAAATGCATATAAACTAGTATGATCAATCAAGATGAAAATGAAAGGAATCAAAATGACTTACCTACTTACTTAGGGCACGAGCCCTGAAGGAGTCATGTGCCATCTTGGAAACAATGTTTGAGGAAAGATCCATTTACTGGTAGTGGAATCCTCCTCCCTTATGTCATGGATAAGTAGAAAGATTATGGTCTAGACACTTCCTATATTTTGCAGGGGCCTAGAAAAATACTATCGAAATTTAGATGCATTCATGGCGTTTCTCTTCTTTTGTCCCATAGTAGAACTTGATCCCCTTCCATGAAATCTCTTTGTCTTGCCTTCCGATCAAAAGATCCTTTTATTTTCTCTTAATTCCTTCCCATTTGATCAAAGGCCATTCTTTGAGTCTCATCCAATTCTACGAGCTGATCGATTCGCCACTTGTTATAGCCCTCAAATTCTCTACTCTTGCATACATGGCCTTGGCCCTCTTACTTGCATGTTTTTCCAAAGTACTGTTGAGAATCTCTTCTTAAAAAAACATTTTTTGGATGATGTATGCGCCCTGCACCATTAGAGCTTGTGTACATACGCTTGATGCACCACTACATATCATCTACATATTCATGCTGCACCTTTAAAACCCACCTATGCTTGCAAAATTTACAAAAAATAAAAAGTTGCAAGGAATTCGTTGAAATTCATGGGCTATTGGAGGTTTCCCAACTAATCCACCTGCTATATCCCATCACCCAACCGAATAACCATCCATTTGGCATAAAAAATGAGGTGTTGGGGTCTCATTTCAAAGCTAAGCATAAGAACACTGAAACTCTATCCGATTTCACTTCCCCTCCTTGCCCAAGATATTGTTGTGTTTTGTGAGATATTACCTCAACATTCCCTCATCAACCCCTTCTTCCTCCATTTAATCCATTCCCTTCCATAGAAGAGATCAGAAGGTCGAGAGAAGAAGTTCATACAAGGTGCACTTGGAGCATGGTAAAGAGGAGCCTGGATCAGGTTCGTGGAACTGTGGCCAACTCAGATTATAAGGTATAATATTTGTATTATGAATAAAAGAATCATGTTTTCCTGTCTCAGATGATGATGTCTTGAGTACTTTTATTGATTTATACTTGACATTTTATATCTAACCCTAAATTATATATAGAATATCATGCTTGTAGTTCTTTTTTTTCATATCTTTGGATGTAGTTCAGCCTTGGGAGGAGACGTGAAGTCAGAGGAACTTCCAAGTACGAGGAGATCATCACCAAACATGGGATTAGAGGTATAGTTACCCGATCTCTTCTTTGTTTGCTGTCTTTATATTATCTTTGGTATGTTTGGGGTAGTATAGAGAATTGATTAGCTTTTAGATGGTTATTCGCTCTATCTACATCTTGAACCCTGGTGTAGATAAAAGGGGCTTTTTCTTGCTAGCAGAACCGGTGACCATACTGGGGAAGCCTCTACTATTTTTTAGGGGATTTTGGGTTGTTTGATTAGTTTGTTTTCCTTTCAATTTTCTTTCAATTTTTCTGAGTATGTCAAGTGATTCTGGTCACCTTCATGTGCAATACCAGTTGTCCTTTCCTTGTAAGACTACCTATTCTTTTCTTTTTTTGGAAATATATAGTGGTGTATGCGCCCTGTCTTGATTCAGCCCGCGTACATACATGCTCTGCTTAGTAAACATACCGCGTAAATATGCAGGTTGATGATGCAACATCCCACATCTTTGTTTCAAGAAAAGTTTTGAAAAAGAGGAAGTTTCCCTCTTTCCTGATTGAGGTTTAAACTTCTCAGGGTTTTCTTGAATTAGTCCAGAGTCTTTGTTTATAGCCATAGCCTGGGTATAGAGTTCAGTTTAATTGTTTTCTTGATTTTCTTGTGTTTAGTTTTAAAAAAGGTTTTAAGCAAGTTGTTGAATTGTAAATCTTCCTTCTAGGTTTCTTGATTGAATCCCTGTTATCTACAGTAGGCTAAAGGTTTTTTCCAGACTTTTTTTAGTCTTTTTATCCTTTTTTTACTTTCTTTGAAAAAAGAAAAAGATTCATTTCAATTTTTCTCTTTAAAGCATTTCAAAAAAAATAAAATATTCCTTTTCAGTTTGGTAAAGTAGTTAGGGTTGGTTATTTGCAAAAAGGGAAAAAGAGTTTGTTTTTCTAGTTCTTTATTGATTTCTTGAAACCTAAGTAGCTTGTAGTAAAGAGGAAGTAGGTTTTAGGTTTTCTTTACAAGATCTTGAAAAGTTAGTTAAGAAAAGTTTAGTAACAAAGAGATAGTTATAAAGCTATGCTTTTCAATTTGAAGTAATTTTTCTTTCAAGTGATTTAATTTTCTCCTCTTTTTTGTCTCTTTATAACATCATTAGTTTCACCACCATACCCTCTGAGTAAATAAATCATTTAAAAAGAATGCTTAATCTAAAATAATGTAGAATTTTTTTTTGTAGGGTCAACCAACTAGTTTAGGGTTAGGGCCTTGAATTAGGTTGGAGAAGAAACTCTTCAAGCTCGTTAAATCAAACATTGGAGTCTGATTTAGGGAGTGATTAAGTCTAGTGTCGTAAAATTTATCTGAGACCCCCCCTCTAACATAGGGGATAAACACGAGGTCGTATGAGGAAAGTCAGTGGATATAACCCCTCCAAATCCGGACTAAACACAGTGGGGATCTCATATTTAGGATATGTCTCGGGAGTACTACCGACTGCATTTGCCTACGGAGCTTCATGGACCTGGAATCCATTCGTTATCCTCTATTTTTTGCCATACCATTTTATCTTGATACCCTTGATAGGTTTCAGACTTGTTATCCTGGTCATTTCGATCCACACGACTGTCAACTGTACCCTCCTGGTGACTGAATGCGAGCTCGCAACTTAGTTTCCCATATTCTATGGACATACATGGGTGACTATGGGGGTATACCACAATACCTGGGGCAGACATCGTATCATGATTCATAGAATATACCCTGAGGATTATTCCATGTTTGAGTTTCACTTACACCGATAAGTTTCTCTAGTGTTGATTGGCGTAATTGTTCTTCCTACTAGATAATTGACTTCTTGATTTGTTTATAGGAAATTTTTAATGTTTTCTTGGTGTTTAAATGCTAGTTAAGACTTACTGTGTTGGTTAATCATTTCACAAGGTGGAACCTCAATGAATCCATCGGTCTTGAAGGCTTCAAGGCCTGTCGTCAGTTCCATTGAATCCACCTCCGCCACTATTACGACGAAGACTTGACCAACAAGGGTCATTTGAAGCAATCGGGCCGTAAGAAACTGTGCTTGTGCCTGCTCCACGAGGAAACTATTTGACTCTGGAGGAACCTACTATTTCTGACCTTGAGGAAAAATATATCAAGGCATCCAACCCTTTGATCACTGACTTGTTAGCGCCGATATTAGTTCAAGTTTTCCCTCCCGAGGTGACACCTTCTGAGCGCCAGCTAGTCTTACAAGCAACAATGGAAGCGAATGCTACTACTTCATTCATAAGTCCTCATACTTCCATTACGGCTACTACCACGGGGGGAATCTTTCCTCCTCTGCCACCTTCGCCAGTCCGAGCCATAGTGGTCTCGACTCCCTTTACTTCGGGAAGTGGTATTATACCGTTGATGATGGCAACCACTACTCCGTTTAATCAGAGTGCGACGAGCCCTCCATTCTCATTTGGGATGCCCGACTTTGAATCGAACTCAGTTCTTACCTAATCCACCTTACAAAACATGGGTCCGGGGGAAGGGATCTCAAACACTCCCGTGAAAGAATCAACTAGGGTCACTTTAGTCCCCTTTAATGCTATCCCTTATGGTGGGGGTCATAAACCTCCTCTGTCCCCCTCGCTCGGTGGTGATTTCTATCAACCCATCGGGCCGAATGCTAATTACAACTTGTTTGGAGAAGGCAGTTTAGGACATTCATCTTACAAAAATCCGGTGGGATCTATGTCATGCTCTTTGTTCTACGCGTTTTGAAACAACACTTTTTCTTCGGCTGGGGGAAACCCCGATTTTGGGCAACAAAACCCCATGCAGGGTACTATTCCTTCACGGGGGGCGACAAATGGAGTTTTATCTACTCAGGGTCTTTGGAATCCTTGGCAGGGATCATTTCCCTCGCAAGGGATGTTGGTCGAGGGAAACCCTTTCAAAGCTCAATGGAACGCCAGGTAGGGCTCTGTACCCATGCTTATCGTATCGACTGGGGGCATCCCCTTCCAAAATCCTTGGAACACAATGCATGGAACAATCCCCGCACAAGATATGCCATCCAATTATGGGAGTCAGCCGATGATACCCCCAAAAACACAGCTTTCATATGTTGGTCAAGGCCATGGTTTCTACCAGAACCCTGGTTAATAGTCCAACTTTTCCTAGCAACCTAGTGCTGGTCAAACTCTAGGACCCTCTTTTCATGTACATAGTACTCAACCTAAACTACCATTTCTGGCAACGCTAAATCTTCCAGATTTGTCAATATTACTCAATGAACCAATTTTTCACGATCTTCTTTGGCCCCCCATTCCCACTAAGTTTCCCTCAGATATTCCAAAATTTGAAGGCAAGCCTGATGAAGATCCAGGTGATCACGTGACGAGCATTCACTTATGGTGCTCATCAAACTCACTGAGGGACGACTCTATCTAGTTGTGCCTTTTTCAACGCACTCTTATAGGGGGTGCCACGAAATGGTATATTGATCTTGACCGCTTGCGGTATTCTTACTTCAACGACCTGGTGATGGTCTTTTTGAACCATTTCCAGTTACCCATGAGATACGATGCCGACACCGAATTTCTAGCCAACTTTGAGAAAAACAAGGCCGACCACATCTCCGATGATATCCGAGAATGGCAACGTTGAAAGAGCTTGATTAAGGTCTAGGTACCTCTGCCTTTCTTGCTGGAGTGGTTCCTGAAGTCTTTGGTGCCATGCATATCCAAAGATGTAGTGACTTCTGGAGTGTTTTCAGAGGAGGAGGCGATAATGAGAGTGCAACAAATTGAACTGATCTACTCTCAGTCTAACATTCTCTATTAGAATTTTCCATATGCGTCGCGATCTATTCTCGATAAGGCCAAGAAAAATTATGGACCCCATGCCAATGGTATTGTGGGATCAGTGCAAGGAAAGTCCACTGATCTGTTGTCAAATCAATTGCAACAATTGTTGATACAACAAATTGTGACCAACCATACCTCAAGTTTGGATGTTCCCTCTACCCAAGCATCAGACGTATACAATGTGCAGTCAACGAACCCTAAGGCCAACCAACAACCTAAGGGAAAGAAGAAACAACGGAACAAGAAGGGTAAAGGGGACAAAAAGGATACCAATAATGCTGGTGGTGGAAAAAAGGATAAGAGGAAGTTGAAGTATCTGTGTAACCTTCACACGAAATACCACCCAACTCATCTATGCCCTCAACTTGCAGAAGCTCATAATCTATTGGCACAACAACAACCTATTGTGCTGATGAACCCATTTCCACATGGGAAAAACATGTCTCAAGCTTCAACATCCTTGAGCGCGGAAGGGTGTAGTCAGGGACACCCCACGACTACCAGTAATAACCCAAACGTGAATGTTTACATGATGAATACCGAGGTTAATATAGTGACAAGGGCCCGAGATTATGAAATGTCAGAATCTATCTAAGAGGGTAAAGAGGCCACGAACCCACCGACTACTCTCCATATTGAGAAGACGACGGGTGAAACAATGACTTGCATCCCAAAAGGTGTGTTTAAAAAGGCTTCTCATAATCCAAACATGAGGGTCACCCAGAACTACTCTGTTGTGGAAGATTTGGAACAGACCCCTTGCATGATGTTTGATTTGGAAGTCCTCCAAAGTTTCCCTTCACAGAGAAAAGATTTGTTATCCACCTTGGGATTGACAGAGACTTGTAACATGGGAGCGATCATTTTTTATCCAACCAACTTGAAACACCATCTTCCTTACCACGTTTCCTTTCAAATAGTAGTGGCTTACACCACGAAATATTTTACTTGGAACATTTTTCGTACAGTGGTTGACGAGTGCACCTCGACTTGCATAATTTCGTTGGCATGTTGGAAGGTCACTGGCTAACTTGGTTTGTCTTTGTTACCTATGTTTCTTATGGTGTTTGACGATCGGTCGTTTAGACCACGTCGAATTATTCCTTATTTCCCCATGCAATTTGGAGGAAAAACCATGTGTTTCGAAGTTGAAGTGGTCAATGCACCTATAGACTACAACCTGTTGTTAGGAAGGAGTTGGACTTATGCGATGCATGCAATAGTTGCTAAGGTTTTTTCGGTTTTTTGTTTTTCAGATGAGGTTCGGATTGCTACCATTGACCAGTTTTCCTTCTCCCATCCCCACCCTTCATCGAGGGTTTCCACGGTATCGATGATTGATAACCGACATCTCGAAATTGTCAACTTAGGTGCTGGTTTGTTTCCATCGTTGATGGGAACTTTTGATTACTTGCTGCCTTTTTGTGATGTCAATATTATATCGGTTGTTCCCAACCGGCCTAGGGATGCAATATTTCAAGTGTTGTCATTTCAAATGAATTACTTTAATGATATGTGGACTCTACCTTCCCCATTGGCTTTGATGGAAGGGATAGGGCATCCTAGCATGGCCATGCCCTTGTCTTTCGCTGAGGTTGTGTACAACATTTTCCAGAAAACTTTAGCCAACCCCGATCTGACTCTCCCACAAGAGTTAGAACCATTCCTCAAGATTATTTGGGCTCAAGGTTATCTTGCCACTACAGATCCTTTAGACCTGGTATTTCCCTCTGACGAGACGATCCTCAAGGCATTCATTGGTCCTGATAGACCTTGGGATGATCTAAATCATAGATCTTACTTCCTTCTCAAGTTAAGGAGAATAAAGGTGGCAGAATTTGTTTCGAATGCGTATGGAGATAGAGCTTGTCCTGTCAATCCTCTAGATACACACGCAGTTTACGCCAAGGTTAATATGGCAAGTATCGCTGCAACAATTCCAATATATATCTCCAAAACCCATGGCGTTGTGAAGAATTTTTTCGTCAGAGCGGGCTGCTCCCCCGAAGATATTCAAAATTATACTGAGTTATTTAAGGAATTCCGCGATATTTTTTTCTAGTCTTATGAGGAAATGACAGGATTTAACCCAAGAATTGTCGAGCATGAAATAATGACTTATCCTGATGCCAAGCCAGTCCGATAGAAGCTTCATCTGGTGAATCCTCGAAAATTCAAAACAATTATTGTTGAAGTAGAAAAACTTCTTAAATTCAGTTTTATCTACCCCGTACAATTGACGGAATGGGTGTCAAACCTAGTTCTGGTTAAAAATAAAAGGGTATGATTTTCGTGTGCATCGAATTTCATGATTTGAACAAGGCTTGTTGAAAAGATACTTTTCCCACCTCATCCATTGATCAGATTGTCGATGAATGCACTAACTATGAGGTCTTTTCATTCATGTATGGTTTCTCTAGATATAACCATATTTAGATCAAACTCAAAGACCATCATAAAACAACTTTTATTTTTCCTTGCATCACGTTCACGTATCGTAAGATGCCTTTTGACCTGAAGAATGTTGGAGCCACTTTTCAGCAGGCCATGTCATTTTCTTTTCACTACCTTAGACATTTCGTCAAGGTGTATCTTTATGATCTATTATCATTCTCTCGCAAGAGATCTGATCATCCCGCTCATCTTCAACTAATATTTGAATGATGTCACTACTATCGGATTCACTTGAATCCTAACAAGTACAGTTTCTGCATAACATCATGTCGTCTCTTAAGTTTTATTGTTTCGACAACATGGATCATGGTCAATCCTCTCAAGGTTGAGATGATAGTTCAATTTCCTCCCCCATGCACGATACCCCATCTTCAAATACTATAGGGGAAAGCAAACTTTCTTCTGTTTTGTCATGAATTACGTCGATATCACTAAAGGGTTTATGCATCTCTTTAAAAAGAGAGACCCATTCTATTGGGATGAATCTGCTCAATGTTCCTTTGAAGCATTGAAACATTCCCTGACGTCTTTCCCCCTTCTTCGGCCTCCAGATTATAACAAAGAATTGTTTTTGTACTTGGTTGCTACAGAAATGACCATCGGCACGGTCTTGGTTCAACAAGATGATATTCTAGAAGAGCATTGTTGGCACTGAGAGTCACCCTCAGAATGCAAGAGGATAAGCCCCATACCCATCAATATGTTTGTGGAGGTAGTTTATGAGTGGATTTCAAATGGACAAAACTCAGTACAAGAATGATTTAACACAGAAACTAGACAAGCAATGCATAGGGAAATGAGGTCCTCATTAACTTCATTCAATGGTTTGATTTTAAGGTTGAGAAGAAGGAAGATTTAGTGAGAGAGGTGGAAAAATATGCCATGAGCATTCGACCTTCAAGATGCAACTTGGTGAAGAAAAACTCAGGAACAAGAGCACTCTTGAACTCAAGTTTCAATCACTAAAATATGTCACAGTAGCATGATAATCAAACCTCCATTACCATGCAGCTACAAAAACTCATTTAGATCCTCCATGCACGAGAATTTCATCATAAGGGGAAATAAGATAACAAAGGGAAAGTACTAGAACAGGCTACAAAAAAATTATAATCAAACCTACATTACAATACAACCACAACCCTCGTCTGGATCCTCCATGCACGAGTTTTTCAACACATTTTGGACAAAGAGATGAAAGAAACTGACTTATATTAATGTGAATGTCTCAAGTATCATACAAAACCAGAGAACAACTCTATGATTAAATATTGCAAAAATAGGGAACTCTGCTCAACCATTTGACCCCCTTAACAAAATATTGAACTAATCTATTTATACTCAGATCAACCCACAACTATCAGGAGTGTGATCTGGCAATCCCATTCAAATATTTACGTCGGTGCAACCTTCTATCATACTGTGTGTGTTTCCTCTTGTTAGACGCAAACCTAGTTCAGTATGGGCTTGCAGGAAAAACTATCCATTACTGTACCTTGAGCTGACAGTCCTGCCTCCCCGACCATAGCTTCAAAGATTTCCATTTATGGACTGGTCTGAGGTTTCAACTACCAGTCCTTGCTCATTATCTGAATCCTTCTCAGGATCATAGCATGGATGGACGACTATCTAGTGACCACCTACTGCTATTGGATAAGGTATCGTATACACACGTGCATTTCAGGGTTGTGGGAAGTGGTTTGGACCTACACTTCTTTCGGGCCTGAAATGTACCCTCTCCCACCATGTAGCCTCCTCGCAAAATTGTGGTTAGGATTTCGGCCCGCTCAAGGCCTTTTATCGCCTGAGCAAGTTGCAGCCCCGAAATGATTTGAGGTTATTGATATGAATGGGGCCTGAGGTCTGGGAGTGTTGGTTAATTTAGTGCCCCTGCCAAACTTTTATCCTCTTGCAAACCTTGGAATCCTTCCAACTACCCTTGGAGATAGTGCCACATCGAACTGCACCGGCGATCTCGACTGCTGCAGACTACACCTCCCCGCTTGCCTGCATTCATGTTGTTTTGTGTCATAGGAAGCATGTTATATATTACCTTATCCAAGGCCTGGTTGGTCTAGAACTCAACTATTCTCACGTTGAGAAGATTTCTTTGGTAGCAGTTCACGCTATCCAGTGGTTCCGTCACCACATTTTTCTTCGCAAGACCACTGTCATTGTCGTTGTGAACCCTTTCCAGTATGTGTTAACATGACGGGTCATTGGTGAAAAAGTTAGTATATGGATTGAAATCCTCCAGGATTTTGACTTGGATTTTGTTACCGCGAAATCCAAAAAGTCATTGGTATTTGTTGAACTTATTTCAAAAATTTTGGTCGAGTCTAGTGATATCATGCTCGAAGAATCTCCTATCAAAAGAGATATTTTTCTAATTGCATCTTCGGACCCCTATTATGGAGATATACTAGTATAGCTCTAGACTTTGAAGTGCCCCGCTTCTACTTCCTGTGATGAGCGTCGACGAATTTGCCATTAGATAGAAAACTATCTTATACTCAATGACACTAAGTATCGTCGAGGTGTGGATTGCATTCTTTGCCGATGCCTTATCCATGAAGAATTAGAGGTCGTTTTGAATGACTGTCACACTGGAGCATGTGTCGGTAATTTTTTTGGGTTGGAAACAACCCAAAATATTCTACGTGTTTGTTAGTTATGGCCATCGTTAATCAAGGATTACATTGAGGCGGTCAACAAGTGCCATCCATGTCAGATATTCTATCTGAATATGTGGGCACATCCTGCTCCCATGCTTCCTGTCATTGTTGTTGATCCTTTCAACAAGTGGGGGATTGATTTCACTACATGTCACCCGGTTTCAGTCAGGGGGCACCATTACATCATCGTAGGAGTAGACTAATTCATGAAGTGGGTCGAGAATATTCCAATGTTTGACAATGATGGAAAAACAACAACATTTTTCATTTTTAATCAGATAGTAGAAAGGTTTGGTATCTCGGAGGAGATTGTCACTGACCATGGCAGTCACTAGCAAAAAAAAATGATGATTGAGTTAATGTCAAATATTGGGTTGAGGAAACAACATTTGTTACCTTATTACCCACAAGAGAATGGTCAGGTTGAAGCTGTGAATAAGTCTCTCAAGACTATTCTTTAGCAGACAATCAATTATTCCAAGTCAGATTGGCATTTGATGTTGTACTCATCGTTGGGGGCCTACCGAATGTCTGTAAAGACTACCATCAATTTTTCACCTTTTCAACTCGTATACGGGCTAGAAGAAGTCTTACCTATTGAGTGTCACATCCCTTCTTTGAATTTCATAGTGTAATTACTGTCAGACACTTCACCACTTGAGGAACACCTACTATATCTCGAGCATCTTGATGAGCAACGTCGTGATGAAGCCTTAGAAAATGAGGCTCATAAGAAACAATTCAAGTGTCAATATGATCGGTTCATTCATCCTCGGATTTTGTATGAAGGTGATCTTTTCCTAGTCTATGATCAAGACAAAGATTCCCTGGGGGAAGGTATGTTCAAACCCATGTGGTTCAGACCGTTCATTGTGAAAGAGTTCTTGAAGAAGGTCGCTTACTGTCTAGTTGAGTTTGAAGGAAATGCCTTGGCGGAGCCTAGAATTGGGATCTACCTCAAGAAGTATTACTCTTAGGTTGGTCACCTGGGTGAATTATTTTACAATTGTATAGTTTCTTATATAGTTTTTGTCATTTTGTTTTGTGGACGTGTAGTTATTTATGTCTTCTTTTTCACTATGGAATATGTGAAGTGAACAGAAGGTGTATTTTGGGTTCGTGGACATCACTAGCCGACACACTCGGAGGCTTGCTTCTATAGCATGGGTGATTTTCACACCTGGAAACTAGTTACTATCTTCCGGAGGTATTTGTTTAGGTGATGCTACAAACAATGTCATCGAGTACAGTGCAGTGATAAAGTTTCTTCATGATGCTTTGTCATGTGGAATTTCTCACCTCTGAGTCTACCAAGATGCTCAGCTAGTTGTGTCCCAATTAAATGGATTTTACCACTTTTATGATCCTACCTTACATCGACGTTTCATTAGGGTACGTCTCTGATCTAAAAATGGAGTGAATATGTTTCCAATAGATCTTAAAAATGAATAAGACTTATCTCTTTAAATTGCAAGTGTGTTAAAGGTATGTGTTTGAGTAATTGGATAAAGTTACTAACAAATAAAATCAATGAGTTTTACTTAAACAAGAGCAACATATCAGACCAATAAAAACCATCAATAATGAACACATAACACAACAAATGATAAAGGAGTTCACCCCCCACTCTTGGGCTACATCTCCTGGTACAGATTCCCTTGGATCATTTTCATTATTCTTAAAAAGTTATCTTACATTGCTCATAATACAAAATGGATGGCTTCAATGGCTTCATAACTTCCAAAAACCCCTAGCTGGGCTTTTCCGACACCTGTTTTGGTCAAAAAATGAAGAAGTTACACTTCCTAGAAGTTTTCCCCTTCAAGCTTGTTGTACCTTCTTGCCAAAACACACCTTTGAATGACCAGACCAACTCCCGAAGCGTTACTAGGCCTAAAACCTAGCACACACACACATCCCTCAAATTGGGGAAATCTTTTGAACAATTAGCGGGATAGGTGCCTAAAAGGGCATAAGTGTTGGTCACATGGGGGGCCATATGGCCATGTCCCATCGCCTATATTGGGCCCGTTTGCAAACGTGTGTGTGGTGCTGACACCTGTCCTGGAACGTGGTCACTTACCCATTGTTTTTTTGGTCGTGTTAACCAAGCCCACCGATTTGCGCGAGCCATCAGTCATATGTAAAGGTTGTGTATCGAACCAGGGCTACCAAAATGGGCTACACACCAAGTAATGTCCATTCTCAAAAGGTAATGTGAATGGTCATGTGGGAAGGTTACATATGAAAGGGGATATATAAAACAGGTCTATGCTGGATTCTCCGCACCAAATTTTATACCATGTGGACATGTGTGTTGTAATGGACCAGGGCTTGGGGCTAACCCTTGGCCCCATTATTCCACCGCCCATACACTAAATTTAATTCAAATAATAAAATCATATTATAAGGTGTAAGAAACAATGTGGGAGGGTTGGTAGATTGACCCTACAAAATCTATTACCCCTCGATGGAGTTCGAGGGTTCGAATCCTATGGAGTCCTAAAATTTTACCACATCAACTAAACTAGAGGTTCCACATGGCAGCCCATGACTGGGCCACATGTCACCACATCATTTGTTGAGAAGATGAAACTTGTCGAAAAACCATTTTCCCACATCTACCAATACTTTTTGATTCAACATTCCAACTCACCTGCCACACCACTATATGGTTGTACGGCCTGTATGGTCAGCTGCCACATCATCATTGTACAGACTGTATAGACTGTGCAATCAACAAAAAATTGCTTGTTTGGAAAAATGCATAGAACACAATATCGTGCTCATATGATGTTGGTTTTCTCTCGTTCTAGTTGCTTTGGGTTTGTAACAATGAGTCCTACACACATGTCTGTTTTAAAGTGATTCCGAGCACCTTGATTTTTTAGCACAATTTGATCCCTTGGATCACACCTCCCCATTGGGAAGCTTTTGGACCTCCAAAAGACTACTTTTATTCAATCTGTAGATGGGGGTACAGTTCCCTCACGCTTACAATATCAATCCATCCATCGTTTCTTGTATTTATGGCTTTGATACCAATACAAAACTTGTCATGCCTTGTTGTGTACTTGGCTTGGCTCTTTCTCAATTGTTCTTGAATAGTTTGTTGCAAAAATTGAATTGGTTCAATGAACTTATTGGCCTGGTTATAAACATGCTGAAAGTAATGTAGATTATCATCCAAAAACTTAAGATTATTTCTTTTCAATATAGTCACCATCTTGCCCATACCAAAATGGCGAGTAACAAGAGAAGAATTTGCTTACCTTATCTTGTTGACTCTTTCACCCTGTGAAAAACATAGCTTGCCAAGATACAAAAGTTTACCATGCACATAGGAATCCAATTCCTCAACTTGGTTATCACGACATAAAGTTGCATAAACAATCTTTCCATCAATATCTAAATCATATTGTTCCAAATATTTCTTATGCATGATAGGATTATGCTTAAAAATAACTAAAGCACTAACAATAGACCTAGTAAGCATATCACCAACTTTATCATAAAAGTATTTCTTATACCTTATCACCAAGTGGAAAACATAAATTGTCAAGGCATGCAATGGAGCTTGCTTTTCTTTCAAATATTTCTTCCATATGTCTTCTTCAACAATCATATCTGTAGTCTTGTTCAAGGCTCTGAAATCTACCCACATATGCCACATACAATATTTCTTTGGTACCAATCCATTTGGTGACCTGCATGGTGAAGTACTTGCTTTGATGACCCCTTTTTCAAGAAACTATTGGCCTTGTTTTCTTATTTCAACATTCTCCATGATTGACATCCTACACATGTCAATGTTTGGAAGAGGACCTCCTTGCTACAATAGAATCTCTTGTTGAACACCCCTTTTAGGAGGCAATCCCTTTGGTTCCCAAAACATATCAACATTTTTAGTAACAACCTCATGCAAATAAGATTGTAACTTTTCATCACATCCACTGAGAAATTGTTCTTCATCATTGTCTTTGGGTTTAGTCATCAAAAGTACAAGTTTCTTACTAGCGTTTACTAGTCTTTTCATTTGTCTAGCATTTGTAAGTGACAAATTCATCTTCTTTGTGTGTGCTATAACAATGTACTCAACACCATTTTTAAACAAATGATACTTGTTCTCATGACGATGGAAAATGGCTCTCCTATCATATAAGTATGGGCTTTCAAACATAATACAACAAATATACAATGGAATAACATCGAGATCTACCTCATCTATATAGTTTACAGTGATGGAAAATCTGTGTTTACAGCTTCTTGTCACATGCAATTTGGCATTGTCACATATCCAACTTAAAGGGTATGGTTTAGGATGAGGAGTAGTTTCGAAATCTAGTTTCTTGACAATGTCTTCAGAAACAAGGTTTGCTTGTGATCCCGTATCAAAAAGAGTATCTATATTGGTATGTTTTGAAATTACCCTTAAGTGGAAAAGCTCTATCCTTTCTTTTTCATGTTGAGTTTCATTGATGGCAGAATTTGAAGAACTAGTGCTTGCAATAGAATTCTTACCTTGTAAACCCATGGCTGTGATTTTTGTTTCATCTTCCGAATCAAATCCTAACTCTTGTTGTACAGTTGCAACGATGTTTGGCTTCTCTTTGTTGTTGAAATTTTTGGGTCTCTTTTTAGGATGAAGTTTCCAACAACGATCTTCATCATGGCCATCCTTTGAACAATGTTTACAAGAGATTTTCTCCCTCTCTTTCTTGACTAAATCATTTTTCTTTCCATTTCCTTCAAACTTCCTCTTTCCCTTGTCTCCATTAAAAAACTTCTTGCTTCCCTCTTGAGGTTCATTCCTTCCTCTTGCCTCTAAATGAGTAGAATGCACACATACTTCATCTATATTTGAAGGGTTAAACATAAGTATTGTATGCATTAAGTATATATTCAATGCTCCAATGTATTTGAGCAAAGTATCTAGTGAAGACAAATCTACACCCAAAACCAAATCGCTTCTCCTAAATTCTTGAGTGAAACTTTGCACATCTTTCCCTTTAGCTTGCCTAAAGTTTTTCCAATCCAGAATAGCTTTCTGCATGTATGCTAATGGATAAAATTTCCTTTTAATTTCAACAATAAAATCATTCCAAGAGGAAAAAACTTTACCATGTTTCTTCATGTCCTCTTGAGTTATGGATTCCCACCAAATAAGTGTTGCACTATCCAATATTAAAGAAGCAAGATGAATCTTAGTTTCATCATCTTTGACTCTTTGTATCCTACAATACACTTCAATCTGACGAATCCAGTTATCTAATTTTCCAACATTTACCTTTCCATTGTACATTGGCAATTCAAACTTAATATCAAGATTTAATAAAGGAGTTTTACCATGCTCTTTTGGAGAATTTAGAGGCGGTTGTGAAATGGTGGAATAGGTGGAATATGTAGGTGAAGTAGGTGGAGAATCACCACTCCCTCCATTTCCTTTTGGAGTTTTATCACCACTGTCTCCATTTCCCTTTGGAGGGTTGCATCTTTCACCTTGCAATCTTGCATTCCTTTCATCAAAGAAAACTTTTGCCATCTCAGTCATATCATAAAAATATTTCTTGAAGTTTTCCTCCTCTGAAGGAAGAGTTCTCTGACTGTCCTTATGAGCCATACTTGGTGAATATCTCCTTTAAACTTGAGGTGATTTGATAGTTCTCCTTCTTGAAAGTTGAGAACTTGGCTCTACAATTTGATCTTCTCCTCTTGTGAGTTTCAACCTTTTAAGCATCAGAAAAACAAAAAAAACTTGCAAACAATCAAGCCTTCAAAAACCAAAGCTCTGATACCAACTGATCTGAAAATGGATTGAATATGTTTCCAATAGATCTTAAAAATGAAGAAGACTTATCTCTTTAAATTGCAAGTGTGTTAAAGGCATGTGTTTGGGTAATTGGATCAAGTTACTAACACATAAAATAAATGAGTTTTACTTAAACAAGAGAAACATATCAGATTGATAAAAACCATCAATAATGAACACATAACACAACAAATGATAAAGGAGTTCACCCCTCTCTTGGGATACATCTCCTGGTCTAGCTTCCCTTGGATCATTTTAATTATTCTTAAAAAGTGCTCTTACAGTTCTTAGAATACAAAATGGATGGCTTCAATGGCTACAGAATGTAAAAAAATGTCTAGCTGGGCTTTTTTGGCACCTGATTTGGCCAAAAAATGAAGAAGTTACATTTCTTGAAAGTTTTCACCTTCAAGCATGTTGTACCTGCTTGCCAAAACGCACCTGTGAATGACCAAACTGGCTCTCGCAGCATTACTGGGCCTGAAAACTAGCACATGTGCACATCCTACAAATTGGGGCAATCTATCGAACAATTAGCATGATAGGCGCCTAAAAGGGTGGAGGTGTTGGTTGCATGGGGGGGCATATGGCCACGCCCCAATGCCTATCTCGGGCCTATTTGCAAAAGTGTGTGTGGTATTGGCGCCTGGAACATAGCCACTTACCCGTTGGTTTGTTGGTCTTGTTAACCCAACCCACTAATTTGCATGAGCCAACAATCATATATAAAGGTTGTATATTGAACCGGGGCTACCAAAATGGGCTACACACCAAGTAATGTCCGCACTCCAAAGCTAATGTGAATGGTCATGTGGAAAGGTTACATGTGATGGGGGATATATAAAATGGGGCTATGATGGAGTCTCCATGCCAAATTTAATACCATTTGGACATGTGTGTTGTAATGGATTGGGGCTTGGGGCTAAGCCCCGACCCCATTCTTCCGTCACCCATACACTAAATTTAATTCAAATAATAAAATCATAATATAAGGTTTAAGAAAAAATGTGGGCGGGCTAGTAGCTCGGCCCTGCCAAATCTCTTACCCCCCGCTGGAGGTCATGGGTTTGACTCCTATGGATACCTAAAGTTTTACCACATCAACCAAACTGGAGGTGTCCACGACTGGGCCATGTGGCACCACATCATTTTACCAGAAGATGAAACTTGTCTAAATACCATTCACCCACATCTACCATAACCTACTGAGTTAGCATTCCAACTCACCTTCCACATCACTGTACGGCTATACGACCTATACGGTCAATTGCCACGATAACAATGTATGGATTGTATGGACTGTATAGTCAGCAAAAATTTTGCCTGTTTGGAAAAATGACCAGAACGTAATATCTTTCTCATATGACATATGTTTGAGCCCATTCAAGTTGTGTTGGGTTCGTAACGAAGAGGCCTACACACATGTCCTTTTTGAAGTGATTCTGAACACTTTGATTTTTTAGCACAATTTGATCCCCTGGATCAGTCTCTTAGAACATTGCTTTGATTACATTACGTATATCCATGTTCCTAGGATATTTAATCATATGACAAATACTCTATCTAATCAAATATTAGATTGGCATGTTGCACACACATAGAAGGAGAAGCACACACAAACACATGTACATACATTTGTAAAAAATGTAATCCACAA
>JASDQU010109587.1:10371-22719 GCA_032191745.1 Picea mariana | reverse complement strand
CTATATATATGTATGTATGTATGTATATATATATATATATCAAAACGTGTCATGAGTACATAGGTGGGCCCGAACGCCTAAAAAACAATACTCAGTATACATTGCTTGGCTTATTCCCTAAAAAATACATGTACAAAATGTGCCCTCGGCACATATAAATTCTAGCCTATCTAAGCTCGGGGCATGTTGGCCCTGCCATAATGAACGACGGTGTTGGCTAAACACTGGAAAAGATGGACCCATGTTCATGGCACCCCCACTACATGAGGCTGCATGGAAGGTGAGAGATCCTCGATCTCAGCCATGGGTACTGTGCGAGTGAGCAAAGTGAGGTTGCGCTCCACTTGTATCAAAACTCTCTCAGCCTCTCCAGTTAGAGATCCCCCTGTGGCTGTTGGTCCGCTGGTTGCTGCTGGTCCCACCTCTGGTCTAGGACGTCGCGGAGTCCTCACGAAGTCTATTGTCCACAATGGTCCCACATCTATACATAGAAGATACACAAGAGTCAGTACTTTATACACATATAAAAATGATATATATATAAGCAATTAAAAACTAAATAATAATAAGAACATGTTACCTATCTCTCCTCTCTCCTCTCCTGAAGGCATGGGCATGTCTAGATCGCTGAAAAAGTTGATTCTGGCATAGGGGTAGTCCTCAATTGTCATAATCTTCCATGCCCACCAGTCGAAAAACATGTCATCGAAGGCCTATATGGTCCTCCCTCCCCACTGTTGTGGAAACAATGTTGTACATCTGCATACCACTGGGAAGGATCCCACATGCCCCCATACAGTTTCTCTGGGATTAAGACTAGGAACCCTCTCGAAGAATAAAGTGCATACAATAGTGCCAAACCCAAATTGTTTGTTGTTGCATTTCTGACACTCTGTCAGTTGTCTCTTCATGGATGTAAGCATGGTCGTGCTCCAATAAAAAATATGTGCATCGCGACACTGAATGGAATAGTGCATGTGTTCTCGAGAGCCCTGGTGTAGGGCTGCGGATCTAGTAATTCTCCCAATCAATAGTAAGATCACTCACAAATTCAAACTTGTGATCTTGTGGATTGACACCTAAGAACCTACCTTCTCAGTGCCAACCTTGCAATACATCTATATGTAGTCCTTGATGTTGAAAGGCCCAGGGGGAATGGTCCACAGATAGACTAGTTCCCCTCTCCTCAAGAGGCTAGTTGAGAAGTATATATCCTCAGTCATCAGATTCAACGATTGTCCCTCTAACATGAGATCCTATGCATCTAGGTGCCAGTAATCAACAAGGGCATTAAGTAACCTGGGTTGTGCCCTCATAAAATACCACTGGAAGAACTTCCATAGCCTGCACTGTTTCAGTGTGGTGACAGTTGTAGGGTCCTCTTCGACCAATATATCTATGTCCTCGTGCTCCCTCTCCCTCCAGTGGACATATATCCTGTTCCATGACAAAATTGGAGGAATTTATCTCTTTCATTTTATTTTTTCCAAGCATGCAAGGGTGTACATAGGTTGTATTGGCCTCAGTCATGTATGTATGTGGGCAGAGTGTTTTCTTCCTGAGTACATATGCGGGTTGTCCTTGGACAGCCCACGTACACATAGGGACGTTCTTTTTAGGAGAGCACGCCCCCTAAAAAACAAAATTAAATGCATAATTGAGTAATTGAAATGCAAGAGGGGTGAAATTGTATTTACTTGGTCCAAGCAGAAGTTCGTTTCATCTACTTAAGCTCCTGGAACCAACTTTTTTGCAAAGGGGTTTTTTCTCCTTTTGGTTAATTTTCAAACTGCAATGGTGAAAATGAGATGTCAGATTCTATTTATAGACTTTTTTTGCCCTTTTTGCCACTTTTTACCTCCTTTTTCATTTTGTCCTGGCTTGGCGATCACTTGATTCTGATTCTGAGTTTCTTATTGGATGTTATGGAACCCCTTTTTCTTTTGGTTTGGTAATTTTTTGGGGATGGGCCACTTTTTGGTATCCTTTGGTAAAAGTCAGTTTTTCCAACTTTTGCATGTATGTTAGGATTTCATCTCCACTTTCTGCATCTCATTGTATTTTCCTTTTTTCCATAGGATCGAATCCACCAAAGTGCAACATAGAACCTTCATTGATGGTCTAGAAGTGTCATAATTAGGTGGTAGAGCCTACCTATACATGGATTCCCTAGGTAGATCCTAGTTTCATTTTGGTATCCATGATTTCGGTAATGACTATAGGCTTGGGAGTCCTTGTTAGTCCTATCATGATTACAATATTAAGCCTCATTCGTTTGATGCACCTTCATTCTTGGCCTTACCCTCAGGACTCCCAAATGAGCATGATTTGTTGTTTTTCAAGCTCGCTTTAAATTTTGAAAGAAACATCCGACGAGACTGTATTTATTATTTTTGATCTTGTCTGGATTAACTGAGAAAACTATCCCCCTAGAGTCTTCTTTAAGCCCTTTTCAGACTCTCTAAACATGAAAATATTTATGAGCGATTTTGTTTCCCTTCACGCTCACCAAACTCAAATTTGAAAGCACGTCTGTCCGACAGTAGTCTACCGCTTTTTTGGTTCGGACGGTCAATTTCATGAAAAAAGTTATGATCTAGAAACTTCGGTTCGCTAGAAGAGTATTCTTAGGCATAAGTTTAACCCTTTTTCGGGCAAGTGGGACTAAATTTTCGAAAAAGGAACATTCTCCTTGTTTTGGTTTATCAGCTTGTTTGGGCCTTGGAGATTACTTACGAAAAAGGAACCCCCATAGAGTCCATAGTTAGTCTCTTTTCAGACTCTCTAAAATTGAAAAGATCACTGAGTGACCTTATTTTTTCACACTCGTTAATTTGGTTCAGAATAACATCTACTGCCATGAGTTTAACCCTTTTTCCAGCCTGTAGATTATAGCGGAAAAATGTACACCTTGGTAGATTCATCTCGCCGGGAGAGTTCTCCTCAGTTACTTTTATACTTTTTCGGGCTAATGAGACTAAACGCAAAAAAATGTTGTGAGTCCATAGTTTAGATATTTTTAGACTCCTTAAAATTGAAAAGATTGTTGATTGATCTTGTCTTTGTAACACTCGTTAAAATGGTTTTGAATAGACATATTTTTGGTGAAATTTTAACCCTTTTTCAAACTGACTAGACTATCTCTGAAAAAGGTACTCCCTGGAGTCTTCTTTTACGTTTTTTCAGACTCTCTAAACGTGAAAAATTTTCCGAGCATACCTTCTCTAGGCTCGTAAAAATTACATAGAAGGGGTCTCATCATGTCTTGCTCAATCACATTTGCATCTCTGCATCTTTGGCATAATGTCGGCTCCATGTTGCTCTCAACTAAACCTTTGAAGCATTCCTTATACGCAAGCCTTGTAGCACTTATTGCCTCTGCGACCTGACACCTTGACCCATGGAGGAATTTTCCTCGAGTGTCCTTTTCCTGCACAAGTCTCCTTTCTTTGAGCATTAGTATGTTCATTATGCTTGGAACTAGTATTCTTTCTTGTGACACTTGTTCCTCCTTTGTAACGTAGCATTCTTTTATTCTTTTTCAAGATCCCTAAAAAATTGAAAAAGACAAAAAAATCAAATATTCCAAAAAGAAGGGACGAGAAGTACGTATTGTTTTTTCAGCAGGACAAAGAGTCTCCCTTGGATAAACCACATCCTTCTGTTTGTTTGTCAAGCATTGGGATCTAGTATGACCTTAGGAATATGTTCTCACTACATAGAGTTGTGTCCTCCTCTATTTGGTTACTCTTCCAAACACATGGAGAGTTTGTGTTGCCTCCTTCATCGTGAACTTATGTCAATGTCATGATGCCATCCAGAGAGTCCAGTCAATTCCTGATTCAAAATCAACGAAGTTATTTTCCTGATCATTGAGATCCTCATGTATTTTCCTGACCATCCATCGAAGACCTCAGGGTAGTGAGTTATACACTCCCATTGTACTCCTACCTGACTTTTGAATATCTTGAAGTTGTTTCTCGATCTCTGGAGGCCTCATCTCCAACCATCAAGTGCCACTAGCTTCTTGAAGATGGATACTCTACTTGTATATCTTCTTCTGATTTTGAGATGTAGATCCATTGTCTATTGCTTGTGGATACACTTGATATAGTTATATGACATGGATCTGCTGTGTATTTGATTGGCACATGATTTATTTCATCCCAAGCATGGGTATTCCAGCCTCAGAGAGACAATTGTTGTTTTGTAGATGGCACCTCCCAAACTCTGGTCATGGGCTCACTCGATTTGGGACGTTGGTGAAGATATTGTAATGTATTTCTTCCATCATTTTCTCTTTTGACCTCACACACTAGGGGGCATTTGTTGTATCCCTAAAATGCCCTACTCTTGCATACATAGCCTTGGCCCTCTTACTTGCATGTTTTTCCAAAGCACTACTGAGAAGCTCTTCTTAAAAACCCAGTTTTTGAAAGATGTACGGGCCCTGCACCATTATAGCTCGCATACATACTCTTGTTGCAACACTAAAACTTGTCTACATACACATGTTTCACCATTACAACCCACGTATGCTTGAAAAAGTTGCAAGGAATTCATTGAAATTCATGGGCTATTGGAGGTTTCCCAACTAATCCACCTACTATATCCCATCACCCAATTGAATAACCATCCTTTTGGAATATAAAAGGAGGTTTTGGGGTCTCATTTCAAAGCTAATCATAAGAACAGTGAAACTCTGCCCGATTTCACTTTCCCTCCTTGCCCAAGATATTACTGCCTTTTGTGAGATATTGCCTTAGCATTCACTCATCAACCCCTTCTTCCTCCATTTAACCCATTCTCTTCCATTTAATAGACCAGAAGGTTGAGAGAAGAAGTTCATACAAGGTGCACTTGGATCATGGTATAGAGGAGCCTAGACCAAGTTCGCGGAATGGTGGTCGACTTAGATTTAAGGTATAATCTTTGTATTATGAATAAAAGAATAACATTTTCCTGTCCCAAATGATGGTGTCTTGAGTACTTTTATTGATTTATACTTGACAATTTATATATAAACCTAACTTATATATAGAGTAGAATTCTTGTAGTTATTTTTTTCATATCTTTGGATGCAAGTCATCCTTGGGAGGAGACATGCAGTCAGTGGAACTTCCAAGCATGATGAGATCATCACTAGACATGGGATTAAAGGTATAGTTACCCGATATATTATTTTTTTGCTTTCATTATATTATTTTTGGTATGTTTGGGGTAGTATATATAATTGATTAGATTTTATACGGTTATTCATTCTATCTACATCTTGAACCCTGGTGTAGTTAAATGGGTTTTTTTCCCGCTAGCACCACTACAATGCTTCTTTATCTGTACTGAATTGTTGGGCTATTTTTAGCACTAGAATTTGGATATTTATAGGCAATCAAGACTCAAATCCATACACCAATGTAAAAGGAGTTCTTCCGGTGGAAGTCTTGGTGGTTCTGTGGTTGGCCCACAAGGTATACTTGATCTTGCTGTCCCAACTCTTCTTGTTCTCCCCAACAATATTTTTCACAATGTTCATTATGTTTTTGTTGCTAGATTATGCCAATCCATTCCCTTGAGAATAATAATTCTAATATTTTTATAAAAAAATCCCATACTTGAAAACAACCTCATTGAACGCCACTGATCTAAAGGATTTGGAATTGTCGGTGGTTATTTTAGCAGGGACACCAAATCTAGTAATAATTTTTTCCTAAAGGAATTTCATCACGAATTATTTCGTTTATTTCTTGGTTGGGATAACTTCCACCCATATGGTGAAGTAATCAGTGGTGGTCAAAATCCATCAGTATCTGTTACTATAATTTTCTTTGAATTCACCAATTAAATCTAGTCCCCATTGTTGAAAGGGTGCTTCCACAATGATTGGTTCAAGGGGAAGGGAAGGGAGGAACTTCTTTCCAGTAAAAAATTGACATGGTTGAAAAGCTATAACATATCGATGTGTGTCAGATAAGATAGTAGTCCAATAGTATCATGCTCTTAAAATATTATGGGTAGTGGTGTGTGATGCAAAATGGCATCCATAATTGCCTGCATGAAGTTTGGTGATTAACTTATCAACTTATTTTTTATCAACACATCTAAGGATTAACCCATCTGGGTTCCTCCACCCGAGACCATTCTCTGTTAGGAAATACTTCATATCTTTGAGTCTCAGGGATTTTCTCTTATGTTCCACCAAATGATCAGGGCATGTAAGGTTTTTCAAGTAATAAATGATGTTTGAATACCATTCATTGTTTTCATTCTCACTTACGAAGATGTTGAATTTCTCCTTGTGTCCTACCTCAATGGCCTCTTTACTGCTTTCTTTCATCATCTTCACCATCCCTTGTCCTTTAATTATCTTAGTTGGTTTGATTTCCAAATCATATTCTTGTATTTTTGAAACCCATTTTTCCCTTGATCCAAGGAAATCTTGTTGTGATAAAACATCCTTTACGACAAGGTAGGGGACAAAGGCCTTGATCTTGTTGTATCCCACATAGGCTTAAAAGTGTTTGAGAGACTTGAATATAAAGAATAAGCTTGTTTTTATGTAATGGTGTAATTCAGTTATGAGTCCCTAAGATTTTTTCTCATGAAAGAAATTGGTTGTTTATCCTCTTGATCATTCTTTTGTAACAACACACCTGCAATGGTATCTTTCTAAGCAAAAGAGAAAATGATGAAGTCCTTGGAAACATTCGGGCTAACTAAGAATGGTGAGATAATTATTTCCTCTTTAATACACTTGAAAGAAATACTACCTTCAATTTCCAACTCAAAATGGGAATCCTTTTTTAGTAACTTGTTAAGGGGTTTAACAATTTTGGTGAAGTTTGGGACGAATCTCTTGATAAAGTTAATCTGGCCGAAGAAAGATTGCAAGAATTTCTTGTCTTTAGGGAGAGGTATTTTATTGATGGCTTCAACCCTAGAAGGATCTATCGTGATTCCATCTTTAGAGATGATGTGTCCCAGTAACTTACCCTTGTCAACACCCAAAATTGATTTCTTAGGTTTGCGAGAAATACCATATTCCCTACATCTATGGAAGATAGTTCTTAAGTGTTGAATGTGTTATTCCCTGTTTTTAGAAATGGAAATCAGATCATCTTGATATATCTCTATGATATTTTTTATTAGATCTATGAAAGCACAATCCATGGCTCGTTGAAAAGTAGTCCCTGCGTTGGCAAGTCCAAAAGGAATTTGTAAATACTTATAGGTTCCCCAAGGGGTGGTAAATGCAGTCTTGAGTTGATCATCCTCATTTACCAAAACTTTATTATATTGCGAGAAACCATCAATCATGGACATCATCTCTGCACCGATTACCCTTTGCGAAATATATTCCATGTTTGGTACGGGATAATTTCCCTTGAGTGAAGCCTGGTTCAAGTTTATGAAGTTTACACATATCTTGATTTCACCAGTCTTATTCCTTACAATAACTATATTAGACACCCATGATGAATATATAATCGGTTCAATTATTCTTTCTCAACCATCTTTTGTAACTCTTTCTATACTTCTGGGGCAACCTTTGGGTTCATCTTCTCTGATCTTATTTTTGAAAGTCTTTGTGCCATCAATAAGGGGAATGACATGTTGTATAATGTCTTCTCGGTAGGCCTTTATATCTTCATAAGACCAAGAGAAAACATCCTTGAATTCTCTTATAAGTGTAGTCATCTTTTCCCTCTCATCAACCGTCGTTCCTTTACCAAATTTGATTAACTTCGAGGATTCTTCGGTTCCAATGTTGCATTTAATAATCTTATCATTGATTTTGTTGGAAGGTTTCCCTCTATACATATCATTCCAGTCAAAGAGGTTTTCTAAAGGAGAAATTCCTTTGGGTAGGGGCTTGTCAGATACATCGATGATCTCGATGCTTTCCTTCTCATCCAATAAGTTTATTCAGGCTTCGAAGAATTCTCCCTAATTCTATAGAAAGTGGAGAAGTTTACTGTCGTTTTCAAAAAATTGCCAATGGTTCAAGTTGTCAGGTAATGAAGGTCTGAAGTTGACTTCCACCTTGTAGAAACCAATTTCTTTGGAAAGTTGTAAGTTTGAAGCAGAAACAACAAGACCATCTGCCAAGTGATTTTCTTCCCTAGGGATGGCCTCAATGGAAAAGTTGTCAAACCTTTTTATGGCATCCCAAACAACATCTCTATATTGTTTTAACCTTGGGTTTTTTGTAGAAAACTTCCTATTGACCTATGAAACAATTAGGTCAGAATCCCATTTTACATGCAAGTTATTGATGTTCATATCAATGGCTAGGTTGATGCCCAGGAGAAGGGATTTGTACTCGGAAATGTTTTTTGTGCAATGAAACTTGAGTATGTATGAAAAAATTGTGGTCTCATTTTTCAGTGACCTTAAGACTATTCCTACACCTATTCCATACTTGAGTGTGCACCATCAAAATCCAGGCCCCAAGATCCTTCTTTTGTTTCTTCATCTACAAAAGGGGAATCCACCAAAATAAATATGTTTTCTATTCCTTCTTCCAGAACCTGATGGTTTACGTTGTCATGACCCACAGTATTTTCAGTTTTAGTACTATCTTGGGGAGACACTTTCTCTTTACCTTTGTTGATCTCACACCTCATTTTGTCAAGAGGTTCTGCAAACATTTGCTAAAAGTATTGTGAGAATTTCACTTTAGCCAACTCTATGTCTTGCTTCTTTTCTAATTCCAAGATCTCATTTGGTGGGAAAGGTGGTTTTTCTAATGTTATCTCTCTCTCTCTCTCTTCTTCTAAAATGTTTATCATGTAAGAAGCTTCCCTTTCAGCTGATTTCTCTCATTCCTCTTGTAGATAAATTATGACATCTGAGGGAAGTTGTGGTGAAACAAAGTCATCAATATGATTAATATGAAGAGCCTCCTTGGGGTTCTCTTCTTCTTTTATGAGAGAGGTGGATAAGTTTTATTCTATTTCACATGCTCTCTCCTAAGCTACAAACAAAGTGGTAGGACGTTCCCTAATCAGGGCCCCATACCTATTTTTCATATTTGATATATAGCTTGAGAGTGGCAGCTTTGGGAGGTTTAATCTCCTAGGGAAAACATATTACAAGGGTGTTAAACCTATCATTGATATCCCTTATATCTTCCCTTAATTTTATTTTTCAATTATGGAGATGATTACATAAGGATTGGTAATATTTCCTTTTCTCGAATATTTTGATGAAAACTTCCTAAAATAAATCCCAATTTGTGATTTTTCCTAGGGGAATGTTATCAAACCAATCCTTGGCCTTCCCAAAAAAAGTGTAAGAGAAAATTTTCATCAAGATATCCTCATGTTGGTCACAGGATTCTAAACTACGTAGGAAAAGATACAAGTGATATTCCGATTCAATAAGGTCCTCTCCTGAAAACACGGGTAGCCATTATTTGAATTCATTTGGGAGTTTATGAGGGGATCCGATGATCTTTTTTATGTCCAAAGGTTTGTGTGCCTCTTTGTTTTGCAGGCTCCAAGTAAGGCTTGGCGAGGTGGGTATGGATGAAGGTAGAGGTTTTGAAATAGAAGGTGAGGATGGAGGGCTAGGAAAAGTAGAAAAGGAATTATGAGGGACTGTGGATTTAGGGGTACTAAGCCCTTTCAATGGTTCTTTAAAATCCTTGGATGGTTTGTTGGTTTTACATTTCTTTGGTGGCATGGTGGAGTCTCCAGACAAGATTTTAGGAAAATATTTGTCGATAAGGTGGAAAGGGAATGTCCCTTAGGTGGAGTCACCAAGTAAGATAAAGGAAAGGATTTGGGATAGCTTACCAAAGTGTTATTAGGGTACGAAGAAGATTTAAAATCTTCCTTGACAATGGTGCCAAAATGTTATAGTGCAAGTTGTAGGTTTCTCAAATCCTGACCCAACAACAAAGAAAGTGCTACAACTTGGGAATCCGACACCATATGTCACCTCGATGTAGGTACCACACTTCAAGGGTGACTAGGTCACTCTAGGGAGGTGATCTTGGTGACCCTTGGGGGATTGATACAAATATGGAGAGAAATGGAGGTGAATCCCCTGGAGGTAAATTCTAAGTGGAATGAAAGGTGGGAAGATATGCTTTATAGGTCAAGTGATTGTTTACCCAAATGTATATTACTTGTCTGGATGTTTGTACCTGCCCAAGACACAAGAAAAACCACTTTGCAATGATGTATGTTAGTTGGATCACCAAGAGAAAAAATTATATCAACAATTAAATGGTTCTATAATATGCTCAATAATTTCTAGATATCAAGTAGAAAATACAAGATAAAGACTAGTTAGTGACTAAGTAAACTCAAGATGAAAAGACAACATTCTAGCGCAAAAAGATAAGGTTGTTGTAAACATTTTTTTGCAGAAAATTATATATGGCTGTAATATTCAATATATTACAGCAAGAAAATCATGCATTGAAATCCCCTCAAACTTTTCCAAAACGTGTGTTGGACCAAGGAGAGTAAGGGTGCAAAATTTGAGCAAAATCCAATGGTTGATAAGAGAGTTATTCAAGCAAACGAGTTAGGGTTTCTACAACCCTAATGGCTGAAGATGAAATTTTTTAACAAAAGAAAGAAGTATCCCCTTGATGGGGATGCCCTAGTGGCTGTGAGGTTCCCAAGGCACAAGGAATACAATCGATTTTGCAAGAAGTAAAAATGACCAAAAATCACGTTTCCTAATGCAATATTTTATTTCTCCAATGCAATAATAAATGACTAGTTCCTTTACTATTGTGTTAATGGGTCCATGAAAATAAAGAGATGGATAAGATACCTTCTTGTGGGTGTAATCCCTTTTAAATTTGAAGGCAAGTTTCTGTAGCTAGGGTCTAATCTAAGAGGGTGTATGCCCTTATACTTCTCTTAACAAACCCTTGTTAAAGAAATAAGATGAAGCATAAATTGATGAATACAATGGTGGGGGTGTATTCCCTTATACTTCTTACCTAGTTCCTAGCACAATAACCTTGAATTGGAACAAAAGATTGAAAGACAGTAAAAACCATACCAATTCAAGGAAAAATGCCAAGATAATCCACCACAATAGAAACAGATAAGCCTTCCAAGGCTAGCGCATCACACCCATCAACCATAACATCAATAGATAACCATAAACAAGAGATAAAAGAGACAATATTCCCAAAGATAGTGACAATTTCATACCAATACTTCTCACAAAGAGGGAGAGTTATGTTAAAATGAGATCTTATGATCTCTTATTCATACAAATGTCACCAAGGTGACTTGTCAACAAATTAAGGGGTAAAAAACAATATTAGGGTAAAGAGCCCTAATATTTCCCCATTTAAAAAGTAATTCATTTAAAATTCACTTTTTCACAAAATAAAACCCTAATTTTAGAAGGACTTTTCCCCTTTAGGGGATGTTTTCCCACTTTGAAGAAGTCGTTGGCGTTGGAGAAGCATGGGTAGGCCTCCAAAGGCCACATATAAAGCATATAAACACTCTCATAATGGTGAATACCCTCTTCTCCTGAAAATTTCCATGTGTCAAACGAGTGGCACCTCACTGTGATTCCCTAGTCCCCCTATCCCCCCTAGCATGTTGTCAAGCTAATAAATAGGACATTTTCCCCCTCTTTGGAAACTCAATTGGTAGGTGAGGGATGGGATATGTCATCCAAGTCATCATCAAGGACTTCCAAGTCTCATATCTCTCATCTGGCATGTGGTCCCCTGGAATCCAACCTATGGGCTTGTAGCCTCGTGGAAGCCCAAACTATGCTTGTTCTCCTAAATTGTCGACCAACTAGGTCCTGCAAAGACAAATGAGTACACCCTCCAAGGATATCAAGTCATAACATCATGATAAGTGAATATAATAAATATAATCCATCTAAGCATGTGAATCAAATATCCCTATCTCAAACAATTAATTGCTCAAAGAAACTATGTGACTTGTCAAGCTTGAATATGGGAGGGTAGACGAGGTGTCCTATTGGGTAGAAGTTTCCCAAGGTCAAGGAGAGTTTCCAAGATATCCCTCTCTAAGCCATGTAAAATGGATGCATTGGTTGGGGTCAAGATTCAATGGGCATATGACACATGACATACAAGGGGTTGTAGTATCTCATTCGTGGGATCCTTTCTAGAGGGTGTGTGGTACCTTCGTCCGCAATGCACTTTTTCCAAGCCCATCGATTTTCTTTTATATTTATTTCTTTTTATTTTCTTTCAATATAACATAAGGAGAGATTGAAGGACATTGCCCTAGCGTGGTGACCAAATGATATCATTGTCACCCACAAACACCTAGTGGAAATGAGAAGGTTGGTTCGTGATGAGACTCCCTTTCTCTCAACCATTCAACT